>CAUJGJ010000483.1:2592316-2607816 GCA_963170055.1 Halisarca cf. caerulea
TCCTAAGTGTATAGGACACTGGTGCTTTATAGGCCAGTTGCACAAAGCCTTTTCACTTACACTGAAAGCAATACTATTGTTTTATGACTGGGGAAATGCTAAATTGCTACTGCACATAGTATGAAAATACCAGAAACTGCATATGTATGCTGGCTTACAGCTGCATACATGATAGCAATGAGAAACTAGCAAAATATGATTGCTAGTCAACATTATCATGTCCGATCAAATATGTGAATGTCCGGGCATTCTGGAGTTTGTTTGGACATTATGTCCAGACACTTCCAAAAAGTTATCGTGAGCTCTGCACACACACACAAACACACACACACACACACACACACACACACACACACACGTACACACACATGTACACACATGCATAATATGCAAAGACACACACACACACACACACACACACACACACACACACACACACACACACACACTCACACACATGTACACACACATGCAAACACACACACACACACACAGACAGGCACACACATACTGCAAAATATATTGTGCTCACCATACTGACTACTGCACAGGCAGGATTGCATACAAGTTTCTTCACATTTGCTACATTCTGTAGTATGTGGGAAGAACAAAGATATGCAGCCTAAGGTATACAATTATCGTCGTCATGTAGTGGAGGTGCATGCACAGTTAGAATAAATTAAAATGAATATACCATTAAATATATTAGACTATACGTCTATTAACTTGAATTGGCAATGGATGCAAGTTTCAGATTGTGTCATATCAGATCTAGAGCAATGTAGAATCTGATGCTGCAGGTGGTGTTGCAACCAGACAGCAGCAGTCACACTTATGCCAGCCATAACCCTATTTGTTATATAATTGTGTATATATGCATTGAATAGCATTGTACTATGTTGGAGTTACGTATATATCTTGGTGTCCTTTCCAAATTTTTTCTTTGGTCTAATACTCTTCTATTTCTCAAGATCATGGGTGTTTACCACGCAGGGTGAATGTGCACAAAGATTCTGATCAAAATGCTCTTAAAAGTAATAACATTATGTGCCAGTGACAGACTCACGTTGGAGGATTGTCGTGCTGAATTCCAACGAAATCCGGCGTGGTTCTTCTATTACGTCGATCTCTTTTTCTTTGCCTGTGCTGAGCATTAGAGTAACTCTCCCACAGTATGATTCGAAGCAAGAACGCTGCTCTGGGTGGTATATAATCGTTATCCCGTATTCCCTGTTTCTCACTGTGGATACCGAAAATGTGGACATGTTTGAAAACGGGAATGGACGGAACGTCAAGCATAGGTTAAACGGTTTCCCGCCTTGCTCAAATACTATGGTCTTGTTCTCTCTGGGGTTGTTCCACGAGATGACACCTTTCTGGCACTGTAATGTGTTCGAACCGTTCCATGTGGATGAGGTATTGCAAGTGGAACTTGAGAAGTGAAGCAAAATCAATGTAGCATCATTTGCCAATGCACACATGCACGAATGCAAATTTAAGGGATAAAAAATCAGAGCAGAAAAACGTATATGCTTCACTCACTTTAAATCTTCACATCGAGGAGTCTGTTCCAATAGGCAGTTTCCCGCCAATTCTCCTTCCACGCTTCCCTGAACAACGGGTGCCCCCACAGATACTCGACCTAATTCTAGCGATGTGAACAGAAAGGATATAATTCCCAAAAACAATGTTTTCGGCAAAATTCTTTTGAAGACCATTTCTCTAGCTCCTTAATTTACTCTTCTTTACGCTGTAAACTGCGAAGTAGTATACTGAGAATATTGATCAGCGATCAGTCGGTCTCTTTTATAGATATCGTCACAGCTAGGTTACAATATGCATGCGTATTAATATTATTGCTATCATCCAGCACGTAAACTAGTGGCCTATATAAGGCATACAGCCCATATCTGGTGGATTTAAGCTTAATTGGCAATGTATAAATTGTCGTTAAGTTTCTGCGTATAAACTTAATCCAATATGGCGTCAATGGCATACATAAATATGGGCGGTGGATCACAGTATAACCAGATGCTCCTTTGTCACTGGACAGATCTGAAAAATTATATTTTTAATATGAATTGTAAAAATTACAGTGGAGAACTTGGATAATTAAAACTCAGAAGTGCGCAGCACATGCCACCGACACTTAATGCTACTAATATTCATTCAGCTGTTTTTATAATACTGATTAGGTTATAGCTATTACTATACGGGGGTTGACGCAAGCAATGATGCAGGGTATGCATGCACTACGTACGTGAGCAATCCTTTGCCTCAGACTGAAATTTTAGACCTGGTGTATTTGCCGTCCATGTAGCGCTTCTTTTAAGTTCCTTTGGTACAGAATCGCTCAGAGGTGAAGGTATAGCATAATAATCTCATTATCTCAAGTATTAACATTGATAATATGAAGCCTATTAAAATTAAATTAGTGTTAGAAGTTGAAAACTGCTATGAGACTGCAGAGTCTCACGCCGCAAAGGCCCGCTTCTCGCCTCCATTTTTTATTTGACCAAAAGTAATGTCGTCATAATAAAATAAAAAATGGAGGCGAGTAGCGGGGGTGCGACGCGAAGTTTAAGAACAGGCACGACGCTATTTTGAATTGAATCGAACTGCATTGAATAAAGCTTTACGACTATATTATATAATTTTAACGAAGTCTTAATGGTGTAGAGTTCATGGCTGATGATCAGACATCAACAAATGATGCTGCCAGATCAGTGCACTGCGGTGGACAATGTTACGAGTAAAAGGGATGGTTTGTGGCTTGTGATACATCATTACCTAACAAATAGAGATTACATAAAGTAAATTTACACACTAAACTAGTATACATGTATGAAAAGGTTGTAATGATGTGCAGAAAAGCACAGTTGACTAAATCATACGGCAGGACACCATTTAATGTAGACAAGAGTTGGAAGATTAATTACATGAGTTACAAGGACACTTAATGTGGTAAGTACAAAAACACTTGAATCAAAGTTGTGGATAAAGTGATTCTAAAAGTAGCTATACAGATAAATTTTTTTAATGGTACGGCATGAATTGCCGGGTAGTGTATGGAATACCTGAAAGACCCAAAGGTACTTCACAACTGACATGAATGTCTTTCTAATGACCTACATTTTCTAGTAATGTCAAAAGTTTTGCTTGTTCAGAGCACAGCACTCAGTACATGGGCTGTTATAAAATGTGCATTCAACCTTAAAGTTTTCTATTATTAAGCTGTCTTTTCACTGATGATTTCTCGGACAGTGCACAGACTGAGACAACACAGATCATCAGTAAAATATTTCTGTTAACACTGCATGTAACTGTACTGCCTTGAATTATATGAAATTACCCATGCAAATGTCCACATCACAAATCATTGAACTGTATGCCTTTGAGTATGTCCTATATATATCATATTATAGTTTGCATAACTGCTTTTGCAGCTACTCTATAGCCCTTGACAGCTATTAGTTGAAGTTCGCGATGTATTAGAGACTAATTTTGACCTTTCACTGCATGGCACTGGACATTGCACTAGCTGGTTAATAGTAATACATAACTATACCTGGTACAAGAGCCTTAGGAACAGCCAGAACGGATCTGGTCATGATCTGTGACCATTTTTTGACCTAACGCTAACTAGTCTATCACTATGCCAGCAAACACTGGCTATATCCACACATCTGATTCAAAAATTTGGATAAATATATAGTGTTCACTACATCACCCACTTGTATAGGCAGGGATACATACCAGTTAGTATTAGAAGCATCTGATTCATCACATTTTGTGTATTCTGTATATGCAACAAAACATGGGCATTGGTATGACAATTCAAATTAAATGAGTGACACCGGGTTTTCACTGTGGAGGCCATTCATCCAAAAAGACTGATAGGTATCCTGGTGCCAGTTTACTCAAGGAGAGAAAGTGAGTGGAAAATTTAACACTGTTTGTGTGACCAGTGGCATATGCAGGCGGTGTAATGGAACAGATGCTCCCATTTTGCCCCAGAGTCCTGGCTGCAAAATATTAATAGTTCTTTTTCTATTGCCACCACATACTTGTGACTTATAAATTTATAAGAGCAGAACATTGTAATAAGTACCTTGATTTAGATATTTTTGTAACACAAACTGCTCTTAAAATCTCCCTTTTTATCATTGACAAGCAAAAGTACTATTTTGAGACCGTAAATCTTCTACACTGAATACTTCAGTGGTTTGAATAAATCAAGTTGCCGGCCCAAAGTGTCAAGACCTTGGCTCCAAATCTTTCCCAGCCCAATTACCTAGATAATGCTGGATGATCTGTACGCGAACTTGTCATGTCTGACCCCAGGCCTCCATTCGCAAAAACTTGGAGTCGCATCGAGAGCACCATTTTGTCGGTTCGCTCTCGTAACAAAATGGCGGATAAACGCGTAGCGTCGCGAGAAAGGCGACCCTCTGTATAAAGGAAGTAGACATACTATAGAGCGTGATTTCAGAGATTTCAAGGGGAAACCAAATCACTACTGAATGTAAAATCAATTTAAAGTTTACATTGATTGTATGGTATATGTACCCTTTTGTTGGAATTTGCTCACAGAACCCCGACCACATTCAGAATCACTGAAGTTGACTCCAACCAAGTTGAACATCGTGTACAAGATCTCGAGCGCTAGGATCTGATTCAATTTAATGGACTAAATTAATGTATATTATCGCTTATAATGATCTTCTTATGATACAAAAATTTATAATGGTCGACTCTGAGTTCAATCATCACATAATAATTATACATATCAGGTAAAATTGTAATGAATACAGCAAAAAGTAGAATGAGAATACAGAATACTGCATAATTACATAGATGAATAATCACAAACACAAACAGAATTTACTAAGTTAAAACACAAATTAAACACAAACAAAGTTTGCTAAACACAAATTAAACACAAAACTGGAATTGCTATAAGCACAAATTAAATAAAAAAATATACTAACCGCAAACATATAATAGGTCACATGCATTAATGGACCCAAGAACAGAGGTGGTGTTTCCATGCTGGATGGCGACAGCGATCCTTTGTTGCAAATATGCATGCCTGCCATGGGACATGTGGTCTGAGATTATGGTGATGAGCCGCTGACCAAGATCTTGAATGAAATAATTAAGGCTTTGATCTCCCTACCAAAAGCTCCTGAGATCTCAACTGCCACTCTGTCAGGCATAAAGAATCGTGGATTGATTCCAGATGGGACTACTTGGCATGGTATGCATGCATGCTTCTTGTTTTCCGCATTGTTGGCTACAGCTCCACCTTTCCTGATTGTAAGGGCCTACAGGAGCTAACTTGAAGGTGCATGCAAGGGCAAGTGGCATACCAAACTATAGCACTGGTGGATAAAGCCACATATGAGGCACAGTATAAAGCAAAACTCCAATGAGAATATCAGCTAACAAATCTGTTGTCATAAGTATGTTCATCATAAATCTTCTGATTGCAGGTTTCTCGCAGGCCAAGCTGAGTAAAATACCTAGTTTACCCTCATCACTCAAGTTTGAAAGATCTGAAGTAGCTAACATGCATGATACTCCTGGACCAGTGCATGATTCAAAAACAAATTCTCCACCGCATGACTTAATTTATAATGCACTGCATCTGCATGTATGTACACTTGCCAATGGATAGATCCTTATAAGATATTCTTATATTGTGCAACTGGTACTGTTATGTGCAATGTGACACAAAGCATTTTGTATTTAATAATAATATTTTGCACGGACAATATACTGATAAATTTTGTCAATAATTTCAAAATTAGAGTGAACAGTTACAGTAACTGAATTATTAAGTAAAAAAGTATCCTCTTTAACGATGGGTATCTCAAAAATGTTTACAAACTGAAACTGTGCAGTGTGAATAATGCAGGCACATACAATTAAAACAAACTTTAAAACAAATTAGTAAAAAAAATATTCAATACGACAAGAAGGCTTTGTGGTGGTGAAGTACAGTCTCTTGCAGAAATGCTAGTGACTACTTCGTAATTGGCATCGCCGGTTGTAGCGATACAACGCAGTTTTATATGGATATGCCATACAGCAGGGAGACAATTCTAGAAGGTTTGTACTTGTTGATCCATTGGAACCTGACATGAAGTATGTCTGTCCTGTTTTTAGCTGGCACTTCGACACTACTTCAAACGAATCTGGTGCATGTTCTATGCTAGCTGCATGACGTGAAGTGGGGGGCTGGTTTGATGGTACAGGGATGAAGTGGGGATTAATGGCTCCTCTGTATCTGAAGTGATGAACAGCATTCACTTTATGCCTGTAGGAATCTCCTTGTTTGTGGGATCCAATAATTTTAGCAGCTACCACTACACGTAACAGAGAATAATAGAATAAACATATCATAATCTTTATTTATTAATTAATTTTTAATGTAATAATTTTTATAACAGTTGACCTAAATATCTACTATGTAGCTATACATGTCAATACTTGGTCTATTGGGATGACAGAATATATAGCGGATCACTGCAACATTACAATATTGTGCTCAAATTGCATGTCATTGAATCTGAGCTACAGGAACATTATAGTCAGTGACATTCATTCACAGTATTTTATAGCACACATGTAATCACTATAACAGACTGAGTGAACCTCTCTAATCTGACACTTAATTAAGGTGTCGATTGGATTAGCCTAGGAGACTGAGGTCAGATTATATATAGTATTTATAATAATGGTGTGTGTACCTCATACGATGGTCGGATTAGTGTGAATGTTGGATCATTATAGAGGTGTCAGATTACAGACGTTTTACTGTTACGTATATTATTACTATATTATTATATTATAATATTTAATTTATATTAAAATATGCAGACTTACTATGGTCACTTTCACACATGCATGACTCCTTGCAGTTGTTCCAATTCTCTGCAGTGAGGAAGATATGATGGGTTATATAGCCTCTGCATTTACATGCATAAACATGCCATTGTATAAGGAGTTCCAGAAAATGTGCGCACAGCTATAGTTGTATGTATAGCGAATAACACGATTCATGCGTACCCCACATTTTTGCTCAATGCATTTAATCAGGCTGCAAAGTACTATATTTGGCATTATAGTATAAGCACTTGTGGGGGATCCGGAATTTATAAAATGTATATAATTATCGCACAAGGTCAGTTTGAAATAGACATTCATCATTATGGCTATTGTTAAAAAATTGCTATAGACCTTTATATAATATTCAATTATTTTATTAAATTAAAGGTTTATTATACACACAGTGCAACTGCATGTTTCAACTCACTTTGGAGAATAGTCGTCTCATAGTCAATATCAAGTCGGCGCGTCACGTCTTTCGTGCTACTGCTTGCTCTCAACAGCAAAGTTACATTTCCACCGTACGACAGGAAGCAGGAACGGGAATTGGAATACACGAGAAACTGTATGCTAATCTCTGTACTTCGAACAACCGAAACAGATAAACTTGCAGAAGATGGAATTTCTCGAAGACGGAGACACAGGTTAAAAGTCTGGCCACATTGGTCAAAGACAAGAGTCTTGGTTTCTGTTAGGTTAATCCACGTGATATTCCCACTTTGACAATGAAATACCTTTGTACTCTTCCCGTGTGGTACGGCATTACATGTGGACCTAGCGAAAGGAATAACTTTTTGATCAAGATTGCAGTTGAGTGCAAGCAATTAATAGTCAGACAACCCTCACTGGAGAATTATATTTCGGTCCTAAACAGTCAAAACTCTTTTACTCACTTCATGACGTCGCAAGTAGATGACAGATTCGCTGTCCCATTTCCCGCCAAAGCTCCGTCTTTGCATCCTCTCACAACGAGTGAACCAGCCAAGAACAGCACGACCAAAGTAGTCTTTACATGTAGTCTTCCAGACAACATTTTCTGGACTCTTTTTGAGCTTGTCTTCGTTAATCCTTCGAATTCAGGCGCCACAATAATAATCTTTCAGCGATGGGGCGATCTCTTTTATAGATGGCGATCGCGATGGCCGGTAATAAGCATATTCCACACTGAATACTTATATGCCCGCTGGATGCATAAAATTAATGATAATGGTCGACGATGCAATAAATTAGTATTGTACGATTTTGATGCTTAAAACTGGGAAATCCACATGCACAGTAACATATGCAAGGGGCTACACACTGCCAGATACAATGTAACTGGTCAGGGGGAGGGTGGATGTACCATGTACTTATTCAGCTTTCACCGCACAACAATCTATGTACTGCTTGCATACCTTCATGCTCTCAATAGTGCAGTGCGCTTCTTATGACAACATGTATCATTAGACAAGTGATTTGTTCCTGGAATTTTGTATCAATATGTCATGCAATTACATGTGGGTGATTCAACTTCATCTGTATGTATCTAATTATGCATGGTACACTGCAATATAATATTGATCACTGGCCAAGTATGCACACATGAGGGTCTGCCACTTATATGTAACACATCATTGTGACTTAAAGTACATGATCCGAATTAAGGATTTATATTAAGTAAACTCTTCCTTATAGCATGCATGTATAGTCAGTTTGCCTATAGTTCCTCACGCCCATAGTACATTCTGTTTGGTTTTAAATTACCTTTTGAAGCATGTGTTATGGAGACAAAGATCCTGTCCACCTGTAGCACAAGTAGACATCGACCAATCCTTTAGAGTTGATCTAGAATACCCGTGCAGCTGCAGTTTGGTTAAAGATTCAGTTGGCAACTTCAAATTATAAACTTGGTGTTGCAGCCAAGATTCGTATATGCATGCAGGCGATGGTCCATTAGAATAACTACAGTATTAATTTGGTGGCATAAGTACATACAGTATGCATGTATGCATTGCAAAGCACAGCTAAGTAGAGTATAACACAGTGTCTACAGCTTATAGCAACCAGGGGGTATGTTATCAGGGCTTAGGCATATAAATGGGGAAGCACAAGATTACAATGAGGTGACCATCCTCCCCCCCTCTAACGATGATATAAATAGATTCTATTTTATAGAGATGAAAAGTAAAAAAATGTGCATACTCGTGCTGTAGTATATGTCGGGTTTATGGAAAAATAACGTCACAATCAATATGTGAAACATGAAAATTACATGGCAAAATTACGTAATATCACTATATGCTGTGGTTCAGTATTACTTCTACACACGGGACACTCATGGTGTTGGGTACACCACGCCATTATGCAGTTCCAACAGAAAATATGGCCGCAGGGTACAGCAGCGGGATTTGTTATGCAGTCCAAACACAAAACACACTTCATGTCAATAGACGGACACTCTTGACCATCAGGGTGCCTCACGGTCAGATCATCTGTACTGGGTGTTACTTCCTTGGCATGTGCATTAGGAGAATAGGCATCAAGTATGGACGTTATGTAGCCAACCACCTGAACAACAATCTGTATGGATACGAGGAGGCCAAGTATGTGGTATGGTTGACTTCTGTCTGTCGTGTTGTGATTTTGAACAATCTGAACATATCGTATACCAGATAATCTCTTTGCCAAGTGGTAAAACGAGCCAGAGTAATAAAACAATGCCATGTGCAGCTGTGAGACAAGCGAAACTAGTGCTGAGAGAACGTTAAGCACTTTAGAGAGCCTCTGTCGCTGTGCTGGTGACATCCTCTTCATAAACAGTGGTGCTCTAGTTTCTTCAATATTTATTGCATCCACCCAAGCACTCATCCAGCGTAGCAGCTTCTCCAACATATACGGGTATATAACTTGGAGAAACAGTGACAAAACTCTTCTGACAAAGCTAGGAGAGTGATATCGTTGAAACTTTTGAGCTCTATCGCCAACCTGAATAATGTTGGAATATTCTTCTCCTAATGTTTGTCTGTTTAGCAAAGTTGTTGCTCCAAAATATGTACATTCTGCTATTAGTCGCATTTCCCTTTGCCAAAGCAGCCATTTCCTGGAGCTTAAAACGCTTCTGCATACATCAGAAAGAAGTTTATGGAGGGATGACGCATAGTACTGATCCTTTTGATTGCCTCGAACTAGTGATGGGGCTCCAGCAGACGTCAGCTTCAATCCATGATCACGTCCACGTCCACCGTCCATTTCAGCATAATAGCTCAACAATCTTTTTTTTAAGCTTAACTACGCCTTATTATTCCTATAAATTAATCTGCACGTGATAAAATGGCGGTCGATGTTGTAAGTTTGTGATTTGCACTCGTGTTGTTTTTATTTGTTTGGCGCAGATGGTTTTACTCTTATGGTCCTTTCAGTCTGTAGTTATGCCTTTGAGGAATGCGGAAAGGTGGCTACCCGAGTGTCTTCAGTCTTTGTTGGAGCAGAGTTACAGCCAACCCATGGAGCTATCCATTTTCAACGATGGATCCACGGTACTGCATGGAATGCTAGCAACCTTTCTGTGTTTAGTATGTGTAGTGTGATGCAGTTTCTACAGTAGCAGCTGCTGCCTGTTGAAGTGGTTTGCCCTGGATGCTCTGTTCTTTAATCCGGGTAGCAAAGATTATGTAGTTGGAAACACTTATGATACCTCAGTTTAGCTCTCCAACACGCTAGAGAGTGCATATTGTGTCGTGGTACTGTTGTTTATGGTGCAGTTACTCTCATGCAGGCAACATCTTATTTTTATGGTTTAACTTGCAGTTTTGATTACCCTACTAAAATCCACTGTGTGGTTATTGTATGTGCAACTCTGTGCCATGTGCAACTCTGTGCCTCCTTGATATTTAGCATTCAGTGCATCAAACAGATGTCATGTCAGGCTTGAGATCAGGGCTTCCTAGATGTATCTGTGTTTTATTCCGTTGTTTCAGGATTCTTTCAGGCATGCTGTGTGTGATAAGGGGCATTCTGGTTCAATCGCTTCCCCAGTAAACGATGTTTATCTCTTTTCCTACACATTACAGGATGCTTCACTGGAAATTGTTGCATCATTTAAAACAAATTTGGAAGTGAGAAATATTCGAGTTATTTGTACTGGACATAGTGACGAAAGCCCCAGGGGTCGTGAGTGCTGTGCATGCAAACAGTGCAAGCATGTGTGACCCACAAATTTGGTGATATTATGTTTCAGGTACACAGTTTGTTCAGCTTTACACAGCCCCCATTGTTTACAAAGTCTCTTGCATGTGTGTGGTAGGGAGTTTTCTAGAAAGTGTTGTTTTCTTATGTGTCATGTTTGTGTACTTTGAATGTTTGAGTTTCTGGTCTCCTGCACACACAAGGAGGGGGAGTTTATGCCTGTGTTGCATTAATTGGAGTTATGCAAGACCACCAGTTCCCAGAAGGGTTGAATGTTGTGTCTATGTAGTCGTGCATGTTGCATGTTTAGCTGCTGGTGTACAGGCATATCTCCGTCTTATTATTTGTGTTGCTTTCCCACGAGCTCATCCATGTGTCTGAGTGATGATGTTATCAAAGTTAGTCCTCACAGACACTCGCCCAACATCCTCACCCAGCACTCTCACCCAGCACCCTCACCCAGCACCCTCGCCCAGCACTCTCACCCAGTACCCTCACCCAACACCCTCATCCTGCACCCTCACCCAACACCCTTACCCAGCTCTCACCCAGCACCTACTCAGTACTACCACTTTACTCTCACCCAGCTCCTACCCAGTGATACCACGCGGCTCTCACCCAGCACCCAGCGATTTCATCCAGGGGTCTTGTCTAGCACCAGAGCTCACGATAACTTTTTGGAAGTGTCTGGACATAATGTCCAAACAAACTCCAGAATGCCCGGACATTCACATATTTGATCGGACATGATAATGTTGACTAGCAATCATATTTTGCTAGTTTCTCATTGCTATCATGTATGCAGCTGTAAGCCAGCATACATATGCAGTTTCTGGTATTTTCATACTATGTGCAGTAGCAATTTAGCATTTCCCCAGTCATAAAACAATAGTATTGCTTTCAGTGTAAGTGAAAAGGCTTTGTGCAACTGGCCTATAAAGCACCAGTGTCCTATACACTTAGGAGAGGCTGTTTTGAACTGCAAGGCTACTAAACAGCTGTTTCTATCCTATGGTGCCACTACCTAATTAATAGCAGAAAGTGACAGACCACAAACCTGTCACCTGAACAATGACAGCCTCCTACAGCCATAAACACTTCCTTTGAGCTGACACAATGTCCTGACAAAGTTGATAACATCCGGACATTTACTGAAAATGATCGGAAAATGTCCGATGTCCGGTTGCATTTTCGAGCTCTGAGCACCCACCTGGCTCTCACCCAGCTATCACCCAGCTATCACCCAGCTATCACCCAGCAACCACACGCAGCACTGCAATACATAGCCCCATGTGCACAGCCCCAGCTACGTATGTACGTATCTACCCAGATCACCATCTATAGCACCATAGACTGTACTAGCACCCACAGCCACCTGAAGCAAACACCAACTTCAATCCTTCAGCCAATGCCCTCACCAGATACTAGAAAACACCTCAGTACCCTCACCTACAGTAAGTACCTACTTCCAACCAGCACCTTCACACATAACCTTTGGCCAGCATTCTCATCAGACACATTCAGTGCAGCACTCTCACTCAACACCTGCAACCAGCACTCTCGCTCATCACCTACAACCAGCACTCTCAATCATCACCTGCAACCAGCACCCTCAATCATCACCTGCAACCAGCACCCTCGCTCAACGCCTGCAACCAGCACTCTCACTTAACACCTGCAACCAGCACTCTCACTCAACACCTGCAACCAGCACTCTCGCTCATCACCTACAACCAGCACTCTCAATCATCACCTGCAACCAGCACCCTCGCTCAACGCCTGCAACCAGCACTCTCACTCAACACCTGCAACCAGCATCCCCAGGCTCTACCAGCACCAGTACCACCTGCCACATGCTACTATTGTCAACCTCCGTACAAACTAATTGATTCGATGGCTGGTTTAGTTTGCTTAGTAAGAGTGAGGGTGCTTGTTGAAGCTGGTGGTAGAGAGCAATAGTGCTAAGTGAGGATGGAAGGTGGAGTATGGGGCCCAGGTGTTGGACCTGCTAGTATGGTGTTTGCTTGGAGTGTATTGAGCTACGTATTTGGATCACTTTGCCATTTGTGCACTTGTCTATTCTTTACATTTGGTATGCTAGGAACCTCTTTCTGTGCCTTTCCAGGCAAGTGTTTGGGTAGTCTAGCTGACCAGACAATATAAACAACGTACCGTATACCTTATACGCTTTAATTTTCGCGTGGTTTAATATTTGCGGTATTCGCGGATAGGAAGCCATCTGCGAAAGTTTAAGACTTGCGAAAGTTTAGATCAGGCTCTTGTGCAATGACAAAACATGGCCGTCCGCGAATATTATACCACGAAAATTGCTGAAAGACAAAATCCGCGAAATATACACCCCGTGACAATTAAAGCGCATACAGTAGGTGCTATTTTTGGCGTGATGTGCGTGTATTTTGCAAATGGAAGAACTTGGCTGTAATTCGCGATTTTAGTTTTGCAAATGGACCAGTCCCAGCTATATATTAGACGAATAGTCTATGTATTTAACCAAATATTAGCGATTGAATATTTACGAATGCAGGCTCATTTGCTCAAGTTGAGAAAATAAAATCCTGTGCAAATTAGCACCTATATGGTATGTGGATTCAGTGGGACATTGTTTATCCCACCATCCCTGTTCCCCATAAAGTGTGCCAGATAACCTCATGTTTGATAAATCAGAGTAGATTGTACGCAACTTGTCCATGAGAAGTCACAACAGAGGGTTGGATTAAGAAGGTTTTCAGATATACCATTGTCGGATAAATGAGGTTTTCAGATACACCATTGTCGGATAAATGAGGTTTTCAGATATACCATTGTCGGATAAATGAGGTTTTCAGATATACCATTGTCGGATAAATGAGGTTTTCAGATACACCATTGTCGGATAAATGAGGTTTTCAGATATACCATTGTCGGATAAATGAGGTTTTCAGATATACCATTGTCGGATAAATGAGGTTTTCAGATATACCATTGTCGGATAAATGAGGTTTTCAGATATACCATTGTCGGATAAATGAGGTTTTCAGATATACCATTGTCGGATAAATGAGGTTTTCAGATACACCATTGTCGGATAAATGAGGTTTTCAGATACACCATTGTCAGATAAACGAGGAGTGACTGTACAGCTAGCTGCTTGACCCCTCTGTTTGTAATTTCACCATGTTTGGGAATATTGCTGAGTTGTGTGTGTGTGTGGTGTAAGTGGATCCAATCTCAATGTTTGGAGGGAGGAGTGTGCTCTTAGCAACCTAGGGAGTTGGCTGGTACTCCTCTGTGTATGCATGTGTTTGTGGTCTGTACACTTTGACTATTACAGGAGTACAAAGACTTCTCTGTGTATTTAGCTTCCAGCACAAAGGTATTTCAGGTGGTCAGGTTTGGTACATTCATTGCTCAGCTGTAATTTTTATGCCTTAAAAGTGAAGCCTTGTGTAAACTGGCTTTGAATGTTTGTGATGTCATACCACACACACACACACACACACACACACACACACACACACACACACACACACACACACACACACACACACACACACACACACACACACACACACACACACACACACACACACACACACACACACACACACACACACACACACACACATACACACACACACACACACACACACACATACACACACACACACACACACACACACAACACACACATATACATACACACACACACACACACACACACACACAGGCACATGCACACACACACACACACACACACACACACACACACACACACACACACACACACACACACACACACACACACACACACACACACACACACGCACAAACACACACACACACACACACACACACACAACATCACACCATCACACACACTTACAAATGAAGAGAAAACTCTGAAATTTAGGTATGTACGTAAATACTTACGTATGTAGAGGTATGTACATGTTCACAAATTGAATTATGCGTGTCTGGTACTTGAGAGTGTGTGTGAAGTCATCACCTTTAAATGTAAACAGTTTAACAGCAATTACATTGGATGTGTTCTGAGGTGTGAAATGCTTGGTGTTTCTCATTGTTTATAATTACCTATATTATCATCCTTAGTGCTGTGGTGGGCGAAATTTGAAACTCTTAGTTTGAATGTAATGAGCCTGTGATCTTGATCTTAGGTGCTAGTGTACCTACGTATGTGTATGTGGGATGGGTGGGCAAATCCCTGGATATGTCCATAAAAATGAAATTTACACTCCACTAACTGATTCCTTAAGCTGAGTTGTCTCCTTGCAAAGAGCATATTATGTACTGACATTTCAATACTGTGTACAGTTGGACTGTTCCAGAGTTTTTGAGGAGTCAGAGCTGGATTTAGTGGTAGAGGGGCATGCCCCCCCTTCCCCACTCATATTTTTGCTTGTCAACTACTTAGTTTACTATGA
>CAUJGJ010000483.1:2608016-2630516 GCA_963170055.1 Halisarca cf. caerulea
TTCACCCCTCCCCCTTTCAGTTCACAATTCTTCTTTTTGCCCACCTTGGAGTGGAGCTGTAGGGTATTTGTCCTGTGTATACGTAGAAGTATCTAGGAGTGGCTATGTGGCTGGTACTGTATGTATATCAAAGAGATGGGTATGTGTGATGTGTAATGTTGTCTACATAGGAGATACGTAGGTATGGTTAGGTGTACAGGTGCCCGTGGGGGACAGGTTGGTTGGGTGTAAAGGAGCAAGTGGGAACAGGTTGGTGGGGTGTAAAGGAGTGAGTGGGAACAGGTTGGTTGGGTGTACAGGAGCAAGTGGGAACAGGTTGGTTGGGTGTACAGGTGCCCATGGGGACAGGTTGGTTAGGTGTACAAGAACAACTGGGAACAGGTTGGTTGGGTGTACAGGTGCCCATGGGGACAGGTTGGTTGGGTGTACAAGAACAATTGGGAACAGGTTGGTTAGGTGTACAAGAACAACTGGGAACAGGTTGGTTGGGTGTACAGGTGCCCATGGAGACAGGTTGGTTGGGTGTAAAGGAGCAAGTGGGAACAGGTTGGTGGGGTGTAAAGGAGTGAGTGGGAACAGGTTGGTTGGGTGTACAGGAGCAAGTGGGAACAGGTTGGTTGGGTGTACAGGTGCCCATGGAGACAGGTTGGTTGGGTGTAAAGGAGCAAGTGGGAACAGGTTGGTGGGGTGTAAAGGAGTGAGTGGGAACAGGTTGGTTGGGTGTACAGGAGCAAGTGGGAACAGGTTGGTTGGGTGTACAGGTGCCCATGGGGACAGGTTGGTTAGGTGTACAGGAGCAAGTGGGGACAGGTTGGTTGGGTGTACAAGAACAATTGGGAACAGGTTGGTTGGGTGTACAAGAACAACTGGGAACAGGTTGGTTGGGTGTACAAGAACAACTGGGAACAGGTTGGTTGGGTGTACAAGAACAACTGGGAACAGGTTGGTTGGGTGTACAGGTGCCCATGGGGACAGGTTGGTTGGGTGTACAAGAACAATTGGGAACAGGTTGGTTAGGTGTACAAGAACAACTGGGAACAGGTTGGTTGGGTGTACAAGAACAACTGGGAACAGGTTGGTTGGGTGTACAAGAACAACTGGGAACAGGTTGGTTGGGTGTACAGGTGCCCATGGGGACAGGTTGGTTGGGTGAAGGAGCAAGTGGGAACAGGTTGGTTGGGTGTACAGGAGCAAGTGGGAGCAGGTTGGTTGGGTGTACAAGTACACCTACAGGCAATTGTAGGTACCTGGGGGGACAGGTTAGTTAGGTGTACATGAGCCAGTACGTATGTGCCTAGGGCGGGTTTATTCATGTTTTGTTAAGTAGATACACTTTAAGTTGTTTGCTTGCTCCTCCTGTTCCTCTTGTACTCACATGTATGGGTGTCTTATTCCCCCGGGACATGCTGGGTCACTGCCGTTGAACTCCATGCAGTCTGTTACATGTGTTTCACTGTAAATTGTTTACGAAGAGGTTATGCGTGATTCACATTTTGACCGTGTTTTGAGTTCTTTACTGTATGCAAGGCATAACCACAGGTGTTGTACGTTGCCATGAATCCTCAAGACGGTAGTCTCCAAGTCGCAGAGCGTGACTACCGTTCTAAATGACATTCTGCGGTGCATACTATTTTAGCTTATGCGGGCACAGACAACCTTCTCTGGGAGATCTGTGTATCTAACTACCAGTCCAAAGGTGCTGAGCTGTTCCATGTATGCTGCTTTCACTGTCCAGTTGTAATTCTTTCACCTTTTTGGAAGTCTTGTGTAAACCGCATTCAAAACCTACTGATGTCATGTATGCTCTGTAGCACTTGATATAGAGTTTCCTACTGGGCTCTAAGTGTCTATTTTGACAAGTTGCTGATGTCATTTTCATCCCAAACATGATGTAACATAGGACCCAGTGCATGTGGAAATGAGATAATACCAGTGTGTGATGGTGTTAATGTATGTGTGTACTTTTCAGTGCTGTTAAGGGATGAACAGAATCATGAACTGTGTACATTTGTGTGGACGTATGTAAATGTACTCATTACTCTCTCCTTGTTCCTTATAAACACTTGCACTCACTCACACACCCATGCACATGCACGCACACATGCTCATACTCACACACACACACACACACACACACACACACACACACACACACACACACACACACACACACACACACACACACACACACACACACATACACACATACACACACACACACACACACACACACACACATACACACACACATGTACAGACAGACACACACACACACACACACATGTACAGACAGACACACACACATACACACATGTACAGACAGACACACACAGACTGTACGGATACAAACTTTACAAGTTCAAGAATACACATCAACTATTATCATTGCCTCCTTTGCAGCTGGGTATGGGAAGAACAGATGTGTTGAGCAGAGCACTGGAGCTTACCTGTGCTTTCTTGATGCTGTGAGTTGTCCCATACTTGTTCTTCAGATGTCTGTCCCTTGTACCTGCTTGCACCTAACCATATTACCACACTGAAAGTTATGCGTATGTACATATGTATGTATGTATGTACGTATATATTTTTATCTGTATAGGTAGGTATATATACGCATGTGTATATATACATGTACTGTATTGCTTATACAGTTGCATAGAATAATGGTACAGTGAATATTCGTTAATCCGCCCCCGGTTAATCCGCCAAACCGCTTTATCCGCCATTATATTTTTAAACGAATTCAAATGTATAGCAGTAGTATACACTTAATCCGCCATTCCACAAATCCGCCATCCGCCATATTTATCTTGAACCAATTAGCACTTACATATGTATTTTAGTAACAGATAATCCGCCACCTCTGAATCGAAGTTTCAGAAGATCAGAAGATGGCAGCTGCAAAGCGTTCTAGAGTGGACCTCAGTATGAAACAGAAGAGAGAAATATGTGAATATAAGGATAGCTATCCCCAGATGACTCAGGACGCATTGTCTGAGCATTTTTCGAAGAAATGGCAGGTCCAAATAGCTCGAAGGACCGTTGGCGATATTTTGAAAAGGAAGGAGTGCTGGTCTTCAGTTGAGGGGAGTGTTCTCAGGGCTAAACGGTTGCGACGACCAAAATTCCAGGAAGTTGAGGAAGCACTGGCGCTTTGGTTTTCAACTATGCAGGCTAAGAAGGCCATCGTAACAGACGCCATCCTGTTGGGAAAGGGTAAAATGTTCGCTGAGCGGCTGTGTTGAGTGATTGCATGTGTATAACTGTATACAATAGTACTGAAACAGTAAAATTAATGTTCAACTTAATTGTGTGTTCTTTCGTTAAAAATATTATTGTGACATGAATTTACAATTATTAATGCTATGAGAACAGTGAATAACATTGCCATAAGCAGTAAATTTATAATCCGCCATATCATTAATCCGCCAAAATATGGTCCTAACCAATTGTGGCGGATTAATGAATATTCACTGTACTGTAGTAATAGTATTTTTAGCCAGCGGCTACTCCTACCCAGTATCCCACACACTTCCACTCTCTCCCAAACAGTCAAATTGGATCAAATTTTACAGTTGGACATTCTCTCTTCTATTGCTCATTTGGTTGTTGCAGGGGGGGGGGGGGGGGGGGAGGGGGAGGTGCTGCAGGGAAAGCAGTGCCAAATGGTTCACATCTGTGATGCCACCCTTGCTTCACAGCTTCACTTTACAGTTCTGATCATAGATACTCTATACCCCAATGTGCTGATCTACTGAGCCACCAGCAACCCAATGTACGTATGCTTGTGTATTAGTATGAAAGTACTCAGTGCACGCCTGTACATACTTTTATGTGTATGGTTATCTGTCAGTGTTCATAGTACATACGTACGTACGTACGTACTTGCCTTATGTGCATATGTACGTATGTACATTAGTGTTGTGCGATTAACAAAAAAATCAGCATTGCCGATTACTACTAATCAACATTGAAAGTAATCACGATACTTCGATTAGTCAACACAAAAGCTGTAGGTGATCAAACTAAAAAGAAAAGCTAAAAGCCTAAAAACGCAGTATCAAATTAAGATGTGTTGAAAAAAGTATTCACCACAATCAGTACATCAGACATTTTTTCAGCCAAAAGACACAACATTGATGTATTTTCAGTATCTAGACATATTTTCTTAGCAGTGATTATGTCACTGGTGTTATTCTTGAGAGGCTTTAAATGATCAGTGTCAGTTTTTCTATATTTTTATCCATGACCTGTGCTGTTTTTGCAATTTGTTCAAGGAATTGTCAATTTTTCATGGCAATTGATTGCAACAATTACAACTTGTCACAAATTGATTTATCTAATAATCGATTTAATTGCATAACACTAATATACATAAGTTGATTGTTGAATAGATGGGGGATTGACGACAGAATGGGTGGTATTGGTTATCATAGAAACGATTGTTTTCCTGCGAAACGTCCTGACTGTAACAATGATGGGTCAGAACTAGAACATACTGAAATATTCGTATGTGCAAACCCAACGAATCTCTTGAAATTGGTTGTGTACTACCAAGGAACTTGGATCGGAAAGTTAAAGTGAACACTCTTGCAATGTTAGAAATAATGGTCAGCATTCAAATGTTATCCGACCATTTTGGTATTTCGTCTGACTGAAAATGTTTGGGCCATTCATTTCTCTGACACTATCCAGCATCTCATTTCATGTGTGCGTGGAGATGTGATCAAGTCATGTGTACGCAGACACTGTGTCTACGTGCGTATGTTTTCATTATTTATATCAATGCGTGTGTCTACTTTAAAGTAAACTGTATGTTGCACTTGTAATGTTGCACACGTGTACTTCCCCAGAAGTACGAACAGTGAAATCTCGCACAGTGGACGCTCCGAGATACGGATACCCTCCCTACGAAGGACACAGCTGTAGGACCCTGAATATTTTCTCCCTGTATAGTTCCCATACATTTGAACCTCCCAAAGAGGACATCCTCCTTACAAAAAGATTCCCCAAAGTGTCCTTTATTTGGAGATTCCACTGTGCGTGTGCCTGTGCAAATTGTCTGACCCACCATGCCAATGCTAGGTAGTCCATCTGCCATGTGCTCCCTATTTCTAATACTGCTCTTATGCACAATACTTACAATTGGAGCGATGATGCAGGCCAAAATCTCTATTCTGCCATTTGGTTTTCGCATCATCCCTACATAGGGAGTATGGAGGAACCCCTCTATTCCGGACACCTTGGGACCAGAAAGGACTGTCCGGATTATTGAGGTGTCCTCATTTCAGGGGTTGAAGATGTACATACAGTACTATGGCAAAGTATAGTGAATCATTTGGTTCCAGTGACATGAGTCCATAATAGAGGGGTGTCTGCAATTCAGGGGTCTGGATTATAGGGGCGTCATTTCTACTATTGTACTTTGTAATGTTGCAATAGTCACTATGTCAAGTATCTCCAACAATAGGATTATCACTGGAGAACTGTGTAGTGTCCGATTTTCATGATTGTAGAAACTTTGCTCAACCCTGTTACATACGCGCGTATGTATGTATGTATATATATGTAGTTGTATATATATACGTGCATACAACATGTTGTGTGTATGTACGTATGTATGTATCTATGTATATGTGTATGTATGTGGATCTATGCATGCATGTGCATATGCATTGTATTTTGCATGTAGTTTTTATGTATGTATTTATGAAATCATTCATGTATTTTCGTAGTACGTGTGACTAAATCTGTTGGAAAGTGAATAGATATTGAGTTTCTTATGTACACAATGGGCAAATGAGTGCTGTTACGAGACGGATCAGGCCATCCTCAAATGTTATGGTTAGTAATTTATAGAATTTGCCGTAATTGTTTACTGTTGAACCCACAAACTGCTAGATTGTCACCTGTTGGAAACTTGAATCTCCAATTAGCACCACTTTAGTGGAAAGTTACTCTAAGTTCACTCTGCATGGGAAACAGCTGGAGCAGTTGCTTCTTCATTGCAAGGTGGCTGTTACCATGGTACTAGTGTGTTAGTTTGGCTGGTCGTCTGTGGGAGAGTGTCTGTCTAGACGCCTATGATTTGTTTGTGACTTTGAGTTGTAGTATGTGCTATAAAAACCTGTGTACAGTATTTCTCTCTCTGTGTGTGTGTGTGTGTGTTCACAGTTGTATTTGCTTGCAAACATACTGAGCATGTGTGTGGGTGGATCTGTGTAAACTGTTTTGAACTTGGCTGTGATTACTACATCAGCTGCCTACCTAGAGGACCACCCTGGTTTGTGTACTTAGGATTGAGTTACAGGTAACATATAGCTGGCTGTCTCTCAGTGGTAGACTTTTGTTTATCCATAAGCCACATTAGAAGGGAAACATAGTGATACATTTTTATCTTTCTGAAATCCTGATTGATCCAGTTTGGTCCATCCTGTGTAGGCTACTACACTTTCTGGTTGTGTGAGGATGCTTCCTGTTAATCTGGCTATGGGGTATTTCCTGTTGGGTTTAGGAAACATCTTATACAAACACATACTGCATATACATGCATAATTATATAAAGCACACACACACACACCCCTGCACACCCCTAGGCCAATCAATTGTGTACATGCTTTTGCTTCTGATGCAAGCATGGTGTTCTCTTCCATCGTATGTACATAGGGGAAGGCATATTCTGTATAGTCTGGTTCCCAGCCAATTGTGGTGCGGCCATTTTGGAATAAAATGGCGGCAGTGAAAGTGAGGACATTGTTCTGTGCTGTGCTTTTGGTATTGATTGATAGTGAAATTGCTGTGTAAATGAAAGACAGTACACTACTGCAATGCTGGAGAATATTCAGCACACAGATAAACTTTCCTATATACCAATACCAGTGACGTACTGTACTACCGACACCAGTGATGTACTGTACTACCGACACCAGTGACGTACTGTACTACCGACACCAGTGACATACTGTACTACCGACACCAGTGATGTACTGTACTACCGACACCAGTGATGTACTGTACTACCGACACCAGTGATGTACTGTACTACCGACACCAGTGATGTACTGTACTACCGACACCAGTGATGTACTGTACTACCAACACCAGTGATGTACTGTACTACCAACACCAGTGATGTACTGTACTACCAACACCAGTGATGCACAGTGAGACCCCTCTATTCTGGTCACCTTGGGACCAGACAGGACTGTCAAGATTGTGAAGATGTTTTCATTTTAGGGGTTGAAGCTGTTCCATATCATAGTACAGTGAAGAAGTTGGTACCAGTGGCATGCGTCCTCAATAGAGAAGTGTCTGCTATTCAGGAGTCTGGTTTAAGAGGATGTCCACTACATACTGCTACAGAGTGTATACTTCATTGGTGTTATCTATGTACTTGTAGTAGGTGCTACATTTTGATTGGCACTTAGTGTCTGTTGTTGGCCTTTAGGTGAATTAGAGGGAATTTTGTAATCGGAAAATCTTCAAGCATCAAGGTGGTAGCTTCACTCGCTGTGAAATGAACATATGTACATAGCTTAATAGCAGTATGTTTATTAGTCCCTAAGATGTATGATTACACGTACCATTGCTGTAGGCTCTGCATTGAATCAGCACATCAGGGCATGTTTGAACAAGCTGTGATCAAGTTACAGTCATTGCACATTTGGGGAAGTTTTAAAATGAATAAAAATACCTATTTTATGAGGTAATGGTGGGACTGAAGTTTCCTGCCTGGAATTCTGTGTGGCTCCACACCATGACTTGACACCTCACCACAAGAACTCATGCTGACCTTTTGACAGGAAACCACTGTTGTCCTTTGGTCATGGGGCAGATTTGCATTACATTTTATTGCCTGATGGTGACACAGGGAATGCTCCAGAGGAAGCTCTGACTATAGGTCACTTCTGTTCAGACCTTGGACTGCTTGTTTTCCTCTCACAGCATCCTGGTGAAGAGGGTTGTAATGATATTCATAGCCCATAGTGAACCCCTTACCTCATTTCTAGACCATGCTGTAATGGAAGGCAGGCACTCCTACATTGAGAAGGGTCAGAGCCTTCCTGTTGGCAGTCTGACCCTAGGTTGCAAGGATTGGTGTGGTCACATTCCCTCTAGCCTGTTTGTGCTTGTTTGTGCTTGTGTGTGCTTGGCAGTGGTTGGTGCTGTAGCTTGCTGAGTAAGGCTCGCCCAGATTTAGCAGAATCGATCATGCTTACCTAGTGCCATGTCTGCTAAAACAGATGGCAGAATGCCACCTGCATGAACACTATACTTTTAAGGACAGTGTTTACATCTGAGTGCATGCCCCGAGTTTGATCCAGATAGTGGTTAAGTAAACCCATTTCAACCGCACTTGAGAGTTCGTGTTCCTTGTTTCCACAACATGTACGCAGACAAATTCCTTTGGTAGAGTGCAGCACCTTCTCCTAGGTACACACTGTACATGATGTTCGTATGTAAACAGGGAAAGAGGGAAACAGTGCGGTTTGATCCTATTTGGTATTTCTATTGATTGTCACCCATCCACCAGTGCACTGCGCCCGAGACAGTGCAGCGTTGAAAGGCCCTTGGGTTGATGTAATGCTGGTATGTTATTGTAATGACGTGCTGTACATTCCGTCTTTGTCCCCTATGTTTATGTTTCTATCATGGCACCATTTTTGTCTTGTATGTGTATGTGTCTGTTCATGTACTCGACGTTGCTGTTATTCAATGTACATAGGATGATGTAATGCACAAAGACCGTATAGCGGAGCAGTGTTATGCTGGACAGCAGTTGTATAAAGCAACAGGACAGCACCATGTATGTTTGTGTGCGTGTGTGTGTGTGTCTGTGTGTGTACGTGCGTGCGTGTGTGCATGCGTGCGTGTGTGTGTGCGTGTGTGTGTGTGTGTGTGTGCGGATATGGGGCATGTGGACACTTAAGCATGGTTGCATGTTTTCATATGATATGCACACACGCACACATGCATGCACACACACATACACATGCACACACACACACACACACACACACACACACACACACACACACACACACACACACACACACACACACACACACACACACACACACACACACACACACACACAACACACACACACAAGTGTGTGTGTGTGTGTGTATGTGTGTTGTGTGTGTGTGTGTGTGTGTGTGTGTGTGTGTGTGTGTGTGTGTGTGTGTGTGTGTGTGTGTACCTCTGTTTGTTTTGTCTTTGTATTTTTATTTTGGGCCTTAGGGGATTGAATGTACTTATGGATGTAGCCTGTTTTTGAGGATAGCATTAAGTAATACCTATCTGAATATGTTCCGTGCACATTCTGGGCATTTTTGAGTTCTATTATATGTGTTCATTGTGTCCATATTGTCCAGCTGATAGGATGCAAGTTCTCAAGGCTTCCTGTAGGCTCCACGGACCGCTACACCAGATGGTGTAACTCACTGTCACCTCAGCAACTGTACTCACAGGTAAGAAGCACATGTACAACTGTACAATGTGGTGGGCTATATCTGAATCGTAGTACAGTGCATGAGATCTGCCTAATCCAGCACCTCTGTAAACCAACATTTGCCTAGACTGGCCAAGACTCTCTCGCACTGACCATTAGCTTTGCAATACAAACTGACCTCTATAATCCAGCAACCTGCTAATCCAGCACGGCATGTTTTTAATACCCTGATGGGTGCTGGATTATATACAGGTTCCACTGGCCTATGCTACTGCTGCTAGCTGGAGGCACTGTCTTGCACTACAGCTGTCTGTTGGTTGTGTATATACACAATGTGGCACTAACTATTTTGTGGACTGAGCTGTGAATGTACGTGAAAAATGGTGAACACCTAGGTACCGAAAACATTCAGATCAGCAAACTAATTGAATTGTCGTGTACAACCACAAATAGAATAGGGCAGAAATCCCTTGAACCTCATCTGAAAATCTATCATTATTTTTTAGGCTTGGAAAAAGCACAAAGTTTGTTATTGCAAGTAGGGGCTAAGAAGGCAGAATATCAGATACTGATAAGTAATAAGACGTACGTATTTACACCCAACACATGTGATCCTACCTGTAGACTAAGCAGAATGCATCTGAAACCTGAAACAGAATTACGTATAACTGGACACTTTCAGAACTGACCTAGTCTCACTTGTGTGTGCACGAGGAAATGTACATACATGCCATGGACCTGTACAATGAGGACACCTTAGGGTCCACCAAACTGTCCTTATTGCAGAGGTATCCTGATTTCCCAGGCTGCCCCAATATGTCATTTACGTATGTGTGTATGAGAATTTGAGACAATAATCTAATGTGGAGTTCATACAAGTGTCCTGAATGGCAGGTTCACCAAATATTGGGAACCATCCTCATATTAAGGGATAATTTAGCTGCCTATTCTCAAGTATGTATGTACCAGGCTATGTGTGAGGTTGTGGCATGAGTTATTCATGTCATGGCTTTATCTTCATCCGTTTACATGTAGGCCTTTACAGCTTTTGGCCCAACTGTCATCCAACCAACGTGGTTTCTTCATCGCACCTTGTACGATGCTGCTGGTCCCTACAATGAGAAAGGTCCTGGAACACCAGAAGATCTTCAGTTCTTTTACAAGCATCTCTCTCTAGGTGGCAAGATCCATCTTGTTGACAAGGAGTTGCTGGTGTATCGATATCACATAGAAGCGACCAGTATGGGAGTAGATCGGTTGGTATCTTGTGCTAGTATACATACAATGTCATGTAAGACAGTTACAGCTGCAGTATTGTGTGGCTGTACGTGTGTATATCTGTATGTGTGTGTGTGTCTGTGTGTGGTACACATGCAAGTGCATGTGCGACTACAGCTTGTGTGTATAACAGTGTGCAAATGCACTCTGTGCTTGACTCATCTGTGTGTGTGCTTGAGTACTGTATGTGCATGTGTGTAGAGGGTACTTTGCTTGAGTACGATGTGTTCACCAGTCCTTCAATTTGTCTTTAATCTGTCTGGACTATGTCAATACACTAGCCCTTTTAGTTTTCTCACATGTACTGTAAAAGCCACACTAGTTTATCGTAAAGTTTAATCTTTGCACGTAGTGTGTTGATTATATCATTAGCAGATTGTTTGTCTCTTCAGTTTGCCATGTGGAAGTCACCTTTTTGTGCCTTGTGACTATTTTATAAGTCATCCTTAATTTCCTTCTACCACCTTTGTTCATTGCTGTTGAACGAGATGCCCTACTTTAAAGTGTGCTCAAATTAAGTTTTAAGCCTTTAATCATTGTGCTTGGATCAATCTTACGTTTACTGTTTATTTGTATTTAAGTAGAAAACTGAACTTTGTAGCTTGTGTGACTGGTGAATTCAAGCGACGTAAGATTGATCCAAGCACAATGATTAAAGGCTTAAAACTTAATTTGAGCACACTTTAAAGTAGGGCATCTCGTTCAACAGCAATGAACAAAGGTGGTAGAAGGAAATGAAGGATGACTTATAAAATAGTCACAAGGCACAAAAAGGTGACTGGTGAATTCAAGTGTCTGCTCTGTCGTCTGTACCACTATAAAGATTGAACTTGTGGTACTCCTCTTCAGTCACGTTACTACATGTGCATGTACTACATACGTACATGTGTGCATGTGTGTACGTATATGTATGTATGTGTAAAGTGTGTTTGTGTGTTTGGGATGGTGGTGGTTGTGGATGTGTCAGTGCATGTAGGGGTGCAGGTGGTGTACATAGGACTTCACAGCACATATTTGTACACCTGTACTGTGTATCGGCTGAGGGATCATATATATGGACACCTGGGTGCAGGGGAACTTCTTATAGCAAACTCCCCTGTCAGCAAAAACCCTCTTTAACAGACTGCTTTTGTGGGTCTAATTGGATTGCTATTCATGTAAAATGTCCTCTGTATAGTGAAAACCTCTTTGTATATCAAACTGACTTTCAGTTCCCAAAGTGTCCATTATAGAGAGGTTCTCTGCCTGTGGACCTGCATAGGAGGGAACAGCTTTCGCATTCTCATAAGTGGGCGGAATTCATTACAGGTATTTGTAACTGAGTTGATAATTGGATTGATGATTGTTATGTTATGCATATCTTTGATGAAGGAGTATTCAGGCATGCAGAACCTCTTGAACCTGGTATTATGGCCCACCATCTGCTGCTTGTTAAATCAGCGTTTATTATTGTTATGCCTAAGCACCTGTTACACCTCGTTTGTTATTTGTGCAACTGCCCCACACACAACTCCCAGTTTGCCCTTCTTGGTCCTTCAAGGACATCCCCCTTTTCAGTTGGGTTTCTTCAATCGTTTATGTTAGTTGCGGTCCAACCAACCGCATTGGTGAACTCGTGTTTGACGAGCCAGGAGTCCAGAGTGGGTAGGGTATTGAACAACTCCTACTCTCGAGTTAGTCACTGTGGCTGGGTTTCCTACTAGGCCATTGAACACACATGCAAGCCTTTACAATGAAATCGATCTTAAAGAATCACCTCTGTATACAAATACCCTGTGTTTAGAGGTCACTGTAGGCTGGTTCATATGCTACTTCAGTGATAGTGCACTGTTAAATGGGATTCGCTTCTACTCAGACCACTATTCCTTGGCCATTGAGCGGTTATGGACAGGTGTCACTGTTGCTGATTGCAGACACAATAATAGCCAGAGAAGTGGAAAATTGATGTACAGTATGTGACAATGGCTCTTATGTCTGGTACATGTGCGCTACACTGACTGTTTACAAGGGCTGTGTTCGTTGTGGTCCTCTAGTGTGCTCTTCCAGTGCTTGCTTCACTCACGCATGATGTACGATGCAGACATTTCACTAGTGTTTGTGGCTGCTTGCAGTGCACACTTCTTTGATCAGCAACTTGTTATAAGTTATGATAGTAGTCTCTCGTTTTGGCCACTTATTTCATTGCGTACAAGTACTTTGGAAATGTTGTTATTGAGATTAAGTGTTTTGAATGTTTTTAGTAGTGATACCATACAAGGGCCACCTGTCTACAGAGACCGCTGTATGCTGGTCTATGTCCTACCTCAGTGTTACTAATGTGCCTATTTATATGGACCACCTGTTTACAGAGACCAATATTGTTTTCCAATTGAGTGGTCCTTATAGACAGGTTTTACTGTATATACGTACACTGTAATGTACAGTGGAATTTCTGAATAAAGGACACTTTGGGGGGCCTCTTTGTCCTTTGCAAGGAGGACGTCCCCCTTAGGGAGATTTGAAATGTACTGTAACTATATGTATCCTTTGTGGAGAGAGTGTCCTTATTTTGAAGCATCCACTATTGGAGATTTAGCTGTATTCCTGTATGCAGATGGGTGATATGGGATGAGAGAGTGAAAGCACTGGAGAAGTTTGTGTTGACTCGCTGGGGGTCTTTCACTATCTGGAATGCAGGCAAGCAGGGACGACGGCTGTATCGATCACTATCCCAACAGAACAGAAATAAGGTGAACTATTATGGGATGCATGTGGTGTATGTACATGTATACTGTTTTTTAAGTGAGTTCATAGTACGTTTGGTCCTAATGTATGGGCGGCCATGTTCTTTCTGTGTCAACCCTACATGTGAGCTACTACCATGGTTCATGATGCTAGATTCATGTACTGTTCCTACATAATACGTACGTACAGTACTATTGTACTTTTTGAAACTTTCTATGCGAACGAACAACTGTGTTCTGGTGTGCATGCACTCAAACTTTTGCTGGTATGGATTAGGTTTGGGCAATATTACAATAATCGTGATAATTGTGATATGTAATTGTGATACTTTTTCCAATGATAATCTTATTGTCAGTGATTTTTGACCTTGTGATTATCTTAATATTGGGATTGTTGGGATAATTGCTGCATATTTACGTATGTTTATTGTCTCTTTCCAATTCAAGTGTCAGCATAATACCGTATGCGCTTTAATCTTCGCAGGGTGTATATTTCGCAGATTTTGACTTTTAGCGTTTTCATGTTTTTATATTTGCGGACGGCCATGTTTTACTAAATTTTTGCGGGTTTTAACTGCATGGGTGGCTTCCAATCCACAAATACTGTGAATATTAAAGCTTATACGGTATTTGGTTAGGTGTACCTAAATTTCATGACGTTTGTTGCATTCACACACATACTTTAGGATTCCAGTGCTGTGCAATTGTTGTAATAATCGTGACTTTTGTTGTACAATAATCGTGACTGCTTAAAACCAATATCGCCCATCCCTAGTATGTATTTCTTTGCTTGCTTTTTCATAATATGAATCCTATGTGTGAAAGTATGTACACGTTTTCTAGATTTACGTACGTAGGTCTATGTTATACATACATTGTGTGTAATTACTTTGCACTATGGTAACGCCGACATCTTCAATTTCAAGGTGAACAGCTTCTGTGATGTTGATGAAAAGAAAATCGCGCAAGGACACTACATTTTTGAGGAGAGCAAGGTTTGTGGTGTGCCACACTTCAAAGGTATTTGTGTGTGTGTGTCTGTGTGTGTGTGTGTGTGTGTGTTAGTGTGTGTGTGTGTGTGTGTGTGTGTGTGTGTGTGTGTGTGTGTGTGTGTGTGTGTGTGTGTATTGTGTGATTTTGTATTATTTTAGACACTTGTGTTTCAGAGCATATTATGTCCTCTTTCATAATAACCATTGATATACGTATGCGTTTTGTTCGTATTGTACTATTTTGTTTGTTCGTAATATTATGCTGGAAGGTTTGATGGCTTTTTAATTTTTGACAGTTGTACTTTGATGCAGGCATCAGTAGTTCATTAGCTCATTTCCAAGTACGATTGGACATGTGTGGTATATTGATTTTAGTGTGTACATCAGCAGTTTTAGTTTCATTTCAAGTACGGCTTCCTCCACTCTTGTATTGGAACATGATGTCTTGTTCTTGTATCCTGGCCTCTGAAAGGAACATGACAAATTGTGTGCAGAAATCAGTGTTTATCACAGTGATCACAATAGGTCTCAGTGAATCTGTGGTTTGTTGAATTTTGCCAGAATGTTTCTAACTTACTGTTACGTGGCTTTTGCATTGCCATTCTCCAATGTATTGACCCAGTGTGCAGTACACTGTGTACGTACTAGTGAGAATTGCTTTCTGAGCACAGTGTGCACTGCAGTACATACAGTGATACCTCTATTAAAGGACACCTCCGAAATGCAGCCACTTCCTTTAGCAGGACACCATTGCTGTGCCCCATTTGACATCCCTTGCATTGACATGTGTACATACAGTAATAATGATTTAAAGCCTCTGAAATAAGGACACCTCCATATACAGGACAGCTTACTGTGGTCCAATGGTGTCCTTATTACAGAGGTTTCACTGTACAGAACAGCTTACTGTGGTCCCAATGGTATCCTTATTACAGAGGTTTTACTGTACACGTAGCTTGCATTCTGTGGATTATCATGAGTCCTATTCTGTGTTGTACCATACATCTGTATGGGAATGTGCTATGGAATTCTTGCATGAATGCCGTTCTGTCGTCAGGGACCCAACCTTCAGACATGTGGCTACTTACACGCAGAGACTTACAATACATTCCAAGCATCCTAGCTACATACAGTAGGGAGGTGTGGCTGCTGTAGATGACGGTGCATGGCTGCCTATTTTGTTGACTATTGTTCGACGGTTGCATTATCTGCTAATAATGGATCATTTTTCTGCCTCCTCTCATCCCATTGATCTGCTCTGCATTTCCTTATTAGAAAATACCGAAGCCGAGAGTTCCAATTGTTCACTACAGCAAGGCAACACCACCGTTTGTCCTGTGTGTGAAGTGGGTAAGTAGGTGGACTGTGTGTAGTGCTACGTATGTATCCAGGATGTAAATTTGGCATGTACGTAACTATTGCATGTCAAGAGTGGACGTTTCTCAAGTCTCCTGTGTGTGTGTGTGTGTGTGTGTGTGTGTGTGTGTGTGTGTGTGTGTGTGTGTGTGTGTGTGTGTATGTGTGTATGTGTGTGTGTGTGTGTGTGTGTGCATGTGTGTGTACGTGTGTGTGTGTGTGTGTGTGTGTGTGTGTGTGTGTGTGTGTGTGTGCGTGTGTGTGTGTGTGTGTTGTTTGTATGATGAGTGCATGTGTGTGTACTGTATGCAACTTTTCATTGGGTAAGTGTGGGGATGATTTAGGTTATTCAAATGAACCCCAAACCCCTTTTGCCAGTCAACGGAACATACAATTGTTGCATGTGTACTGTCTTCACATTTTGTTACTTGTGTGTGTCATGATGTTGTGTAGTCTAGCCACTAGTCCTGTACTTCTTTCCGCATGGGCGAGACTTCCTCGCCCACACAGGGAGATGTATGGAGCTAGCAGCTGGACCAGATGTTGTGTTGTGAATTTGTGTTTCTGAGGATTTCAGCTATCTAACTCAAGCTTCCGAATCAACTACATATGTTACACCCCTCCCCCTTCCTCCCCCATCAAACGTCCTCTGTGCAGACCTGTTTACGCCATACGTATGTTATGGGGATCAGTTACTACAAGTGCAATGACACGTACCTGTTTATGTAGTCCATTCAAAGCCCAAGTAATAGTGACCTCTATAGGCAGGTGATCCTTGTGTACATGCCATCTTTGAGTAAAACAGGTTTCTCTTCATCTAATTTTCAGTTTACAGTTACAATTACCCGTAAGTGAAAGATTGCACGGATGCATATCACACTGTACATGAAGGACACTGTGTGCTCCAAGTGTAGGAATGCATGTGGTTTGCAGGAAACTAGGTGTGTGTTTGTACGAGTTGTTGTTTTCAGAAAGTGTTAATTGTATAGATTTCCAAAATGTGCACATTGCCTACTTCATTGGGTACATGTAGGACTTGACTGATGGTGCGTTTGAGAAGATCCTTTCATCCCTGTCTCTGGTAGAGGGTATGGATTATGTCAACTTCAGTTGATCAAAGTGAGTACAGACGGTGTAATGTTTCACTGTGAACACAGTTTACATAAAGGATTATTCTTGATGGGTGTAATATTATGTGTGGTCTAGCATCCACGTGGCTAGGGTTACGTCAGTTGTTTGTTTGTTTTGTCATTTCCACAGTTCACGTCTTCTCAATGTGTATTATTTTTTGTGACCAAATATCAGAATTTGGTCGCTTGAAATATCCCAATCATTTCAAAATGTCCACTGGTTGGTCTTCTGTGATATGTGTGTTGGTTCTCAATTGGATGTGCAGTTTTGTTTTTGCAGTGCAAGTACAGCAGTGTTCTTCCCACACATTGTACTTTATAGCGTATTGGCCCAATGAGGCATATCGGACGATTGATATGACTTCAGAAATGACAGAATACTGTGTGTACTGTTTCCTAAATGAGCTGGGTGAAGCCAAACAACTGACAGCCATGCACGTATGTACTTACATAGGTGATAGTTTCTTAATTCTCCTCAAGCGCTCTTCACGAGTCTTAGGCTGGATGAAATTTGGTCTACTTGAAACTCACTCTCTCATTTTAAAATTCAATTGAGTATAGGAGCCCTTTAAATGTTTTTTTTGTTCAGCTGTGTTCTTGGAATTCCTAATATGAATGCAGTTCTAACATTTTCTGGTGGAAGTTAGCACACTCAAATGATGTATGGTGAAACTTGCTTCAAACCTCTCTTCAACGAACCTCCTCAGGGCCACCGACAGGTTCACTACATCAGGGTGTTCACTATATCAGGGTGTTCACTACATCAGGGTGCTCACTACATCCGGGTGTTCACTACATCAGGGTGTTCGCTATACTAGGGTGTTCACTACATCAGGGTGTTCACTACATCAGGGTGTTCACTATGTCAGGGTTCATTTACAATAGAGTAAATAGGTGCACATTTCTTAGGTGTATGTTTGTTATATCAGTGAGTTCATTGTATCCAGAGATCATTAATTTGTAGAGGTTCAACTGTACATACTCCTGGATAGTAAGTACTCCTCATTCTGTCCCTGTGTATACCTCATGTACATAAACCAACCCTGATAGTAAGTACCTTTGATAATAAGTACTGATTTTGTGTCCCCTTCGAGGTATGTACTAAGCAAGTTTCACTGTAAATTCACTGCAGTGAGTAACACATAGGCCCTTTGTGCCTTCATACAATAACGCTAATATCCTTATATCATAATAATTTTGTGTGTGAATTTGTAGATATGTCTGTGCATTGACTCAGGTAATCCACTACACACATGGTCGACCTCAATTTTCCGTAACAAATTTCGGCAGACTATCGAGAGTTTACTGTATATACGTAGCTTTGGTATAAAAATTTTACTATTTCTTCCCAGATTATTATTTATGTACTGTATGTATTATGTGTGTGTGTGTGTACAGTTGTCATTGTTATTTGAGGTTTACTGTTTGTTAGTCGTGGCCTGACAGTACGTTCCAAGTTTCCTGACCAGCTCTGAGCTGTGTCCCAATGTCAGTACATAGGAAATCCACACACCTCGTAGCCAGTAGCTTGTCTGTGTCACTGCGAGTACTGATATGCATCTGAATCCAGTCTTTAGTTGTTGTCTTGGATGAGTGCACACCACCGCGTTGCACCTGGAGCTGGTGGGCCGGGAGGAAGGGGATGTACTGCTCCCTTAGTCCTTGCACTGTACTGGGGAGTGAGAGGAAATCAGTACAGTAGTACCCCTTTTGAGAGAACACCCTTAGGGACATGTGAAAGGTGGTCTTTCAAATGAGGTGGTCTCTGACGAGGGGGAGATTAATATGGGGCACATAAGTACGTACTCAAGGCTGCATTTACAACAGGGGTGTTTTTTTCACGAGGGTGGTCTCTCAAAGGGGGTACTACTGTATTGAACTTCACACTGCATGTACTTAGTGTATGGTGTCTTTTGTTTCGGGACTTTATTACCAGGAATTTACCATATCTGAATAAACTCGCTAATATTGTCACAAAAGACTCATTTGTTTATGCGTAGGTTTGTGTGAATTCACCTAGTAGACACAACTTTGTGTGTTCGCAGTTCATTGATGTTAGGTATACAATGGGCGCGATACATTTAGCTTGTTGGAACAGCAACTTTGTGGGCATTCTCAAAGTGTATCCAGCATGCACAATTTTAATAAAGGTACGTAGTTGTATTTTCCGTGAATGAGTGGTTTGGATAGCACAGGGGGGAGTTAACTCATATGTATGAGGGACAGAATGTAGCCATATTACTTGACACACATCATTCAATCTCCTTGATTCCAAGTACTGTACATACAGTGTAACTTAGTAAGTACCAGGTTTAGTAAATACTCCTGGATAGCATGTACCTTTTGCGCATAAACCAACCCTGATAGTAAGTACCTGGTTTAGTACATACTCCTGGATAGCAAGTACTCCTCATTCTGTCCCTGTGTATACCTCATGTACATAAACCAACCCTGATAGTAAGTACCTGGTTTAGTACATACTCCTGGATAGTAAGTACTCCTCATTCTGTCCCTGTGTATATCTCATATACATAAACCAACCCTCGATCTGATAATAAGTATAGTGGAACCTCCGATAGTGGACTCTCCCAAATAAGGACACAGTATAACAAACCTCTCTACAAAGGACACGACTTATGGTCTCAGTCCTAAAATACATTTTGAACCTCCCAAAGAGGAGAACCTCTCTATAAAGAACAAATCAACTGAATTTATGCTGACCCAAAGCGTCATTTATTCGGAGGTTCCACTGTACTGATTGGTGTCCCCTTTGAGATACATACTGTACTAAGTAAATTTAGGCCAGGCAAAGTTAATTCCCAGTTTATCGTTTCTGCCCACATGTGATTTGGCTTGTGCCTGACTATTTTCATTATTCATTATTTGTGGTTATGTGATCATAGATGAGAGTAGCCATTACTACCCTACATAGTTTTCATTAATTTGTGTGTAAAATGTGATTTTAATATGCTGTGTAGTTATACATGTATTAGTCTTAGAACAAATATAATGATATACTGTAACACCATTTTTGTTTGTTTACACAGTTTGTAGTATTGCAATGATCAAGGAGTACAATTACGTACAAATAAATATAAGAAGTGCATTTCAATATAAATGAATAATGAAAAATGACCTCCCTCCCTCATGCTATAATTTAGAAGACTTGACGATAAACTGGGAATCAATTTTGCCTGGCCTTAACTCTAGTTGCACTTGTCATTTGTGATCAGTTAATATATACATTATATGCAATGTTCTCGTGAGAGATAGTGTGTTTTCAGATCTGCTGTATTTGCTGAAGAATATTGTATATACGTATGCACTTTAATTTTTGTGGGGTGAAACTTTAGTGGATCTTGAATTTTAGCGATTATTGCAGTTTATGCGTAGTTGCAGATGACCATGTTTTACCATTGCACAAGAGCCTGATATAATTTTCCCGGGTGCAAAGTTTCACGGATGGCTTCTAATCGGTGCAAACCATATATATGCGTAGATCCACATGACAATTCAAGTACATACAGTAATTTGGTGCTTGCTGGACAATTTGTGAGATAAATGGATCTATATTTGTCTGCAAATTGTTTGCCTGTTACAACATGTATGGAATGCTGTTGTTATGTGACTCACTGCAAATATTTGTCATAGCCTTTCTGTGCTGTCATGATGTCCTCAAATTTCTTGAATCTTTTACATCCTTTGTCACTTATGTTCTGGAGATGAGGATATACATACATACATATGACATTGAGATACATACTCAGCTCACAAGCGAACAATTTGCAAGTACACCTTCTGTACCTGTAATTGTTTAGGAAGTCTCGATATTTCCGTAAATTGCTGATTTAACAGGGTTATTTGTGTCTGAAGCTAAGCACTGCTAGGTTAATGAGTTACACTGAATTATGTTTCCATCAGATGGCTCTGTGTGTGTGTGTGTGTGTGTGTGTGTGTTGTGTGTGTGTGTGTGTGTGTGTGTGTGTGTGTGTGTGTGTGTGTGTGTGTGTGTGTTTGTTCATGCATTCCTGCTTGTACGAGGACCAGTTGTACTGTGTAGAAAGCAGTATCTTAGGCAATGTATTGTGTGAAGTTCTTTGTGGAATCTAGTTTCTAAATTTCAATTTCCGATTCAGAGACTAACGTGCTACAGGGAAGGGTCCATGACTATTTGTACAGGGCTCTTTGCAGGCTGAAATGACGTATGCAGGGCTAGCAATTCATGTTGACCTTTAATATACATTGTGTGAAGAAACAACTGTGGGTGTTCTTCCAGCTACTTAGGCATTTTAGCAATAAGGTCTGTTGCAGTCATTAAGGTGTTTTGTACCGTGTTCACTTCAACACTGAAAGGTTATAACTGTGAATTTTTGCACTGAAATACAGCACATCTTCATTGAGCATCCATTTTTCAAAATGGATTCCACAAGTCATTAGAGTACATACGTACGTATTTGCATTGTGCAAAATCTTGGTACAGGTTTAGGACAGAACAAATTGCCTGAAAGTGATCAAAAGCAGTCAAAATTATGGTTACCAACAGAATTTATACTACCTTATATGTTAAAGAATGAAATGCTGGTATATTGAATATGAAATTACAAATGAAGGAATACCACAAAGGGGGCTGGAGTGAGCCTGGTCAAACTACAAGGGGTCCACCTCTCATACTAGACATACATTGTACTGCACTGTGAAGACCCTCATGTGGCACTATCTGCAGTTGCACTTATGGCACTGTTCATCCTCACATACCGACATTCACGTACAGTGGAACTTGCTTAGTAAGTACCTGGTTTTGTACGTTCTGGATAGTAGATACTTTTCATTTTATCCCTGTGTATATCTCATGTATATAAACCAACCCCTATAGCAAGTACCTCTGATAAATAAGTACTGATTTTGTGTCCCCTTTGAGGAGCGTACTGTATGTACTAAGCAAGTTTCCCTGTATTTCTGTACGTAACTACGTACATTTAGTGTACGTATGTGTCATTAGCCCCATCACCTTCCACGAGACATGTGTGCTGTGTCCTTGGCTGATGGACGCTCGGATTGCTGACAGCAGATACTTCAAACTGAGGAAATCTTTCATCTTGTGCAAGTGAAAGCAGATGTCTATAGCGTGTTCCAGGATAGACACCTGTGGTACAGTACATACAATAGATATGTACGCACAGTCAAACCTCTCTATAACGAACCGCCTCAGGACCCCTGAAAGGTTCACTATTTCAGGGTGCTCACTACAACAGGGTGTTCTCTACATCAGGGTGTTCACTGCATTAGGGTGTACACTACACTAGGGTGTTCACTACATCAGGGTTCATTTACATTAGAGTAAATAGGTGTACATTCTAAGGTCTATGTTTGTTATGTCAGGGAGTTCATTGTATCCAGGGTTCAATATAGAGGGGTTCAACTATATACACCAAAATTACAATGTGGATACTGTAGTAGTTTTGTGGAAACGAACCTGTATCTAGAGGAACTGACTGGGTGCTGGACATGACCCGTGTGTGTGCTGAGCTTTGTAACATCACACACACTGACTGAATTTACCAGGTATC
>CAUJGJ010000483.1:2635516-2650516 GCA_963170055.1 Halisarca cf. caerulea
TAATACAGAAAACACCTGTTTCCAGCTATTTTGTGATATTAATCGTTGTCTGTCAATGTGCATGTGTATGGCCATACCCGCTTGGCTGCAGCCATTGTGAGTTGTGCTTTTACATCTTCCACTGCTTGGACGGCTACAAACCAGCTTGTAGTGTTGAGTGTGTTGTTTATGACCTCTATCAGTGCACGTCCTCCTATGGCCTGTGTGTGGAGGTCTTCAGGGGAAGTAGCTCTGATGAAACTGGTTAGAACCTGAAGCACATGAAGTGCAGGTAAAACTGATCAAGTGTGTACAGGAATAAATAATTCATATATAATATGAAAATGCATACATTTTAAATGTACATCACTGCATGCATATCTGAGGTGTGGATAATTGCATGAGGTCTCACTGTAGTAGTTTTACACATATCTGCTAATGTTTGCAAGTATTGGGTTGTATTGTGGTTAATGGCTAGCATGGAAAGAGCTAATTAAACGAGAGCATCATGTATTACATACGTATATGATGCTTTGAATTCACTGTGTATGAGTACCATAGAAACTTGCATAGCACATGCACAGTACGCTCCTTCATTTCCCCAGTCATATAATGTCATACCATAGGCCTTATATACTGTGCAACCACCAAATTAAATTTCCGCCCATCTTGCACAAATCACTAAATCTAAAATGATGGCCAATATTTCTGGATACACGGTATGTTGTTGTGCATTGTCATACATTGTCAAGGATCTATATGATTTGTCAATTAAGAATCAATGTACATGCGTCATGTCAAGGTTGCTGTCTATTTATCTGGACAAATTACGCACGTCCATTTGTTGGCAGAAATAATTGCAATGTTGCAATTATTTTTGCCAACAAATGGACGTGCGTAATTTGTCAAGATAAATAGATAGCAACCTACTAATGCTCAGCATGTCAGCTAACATCTATCAACATACATCATGTCAAGCTTGAACTCACCTTTAAGCATCTCTCTTGAATGGGTATGACAATGGTGGGCACAAATACGGATGCCTGTTTGCTACTGCATGCGCTGTCAGCCTCTGCATCTTTGTGCTGCTTGACGATGGCAGCTCTGTGGGAAACAGGAATGCCATCCTGTCCTGCTGCATCAACTATTCTCTGTATGTTACCCATCAGCCAGGTTGTGTTCCCCTTCCTCTGCCTTGCCGACAGCATCCACTTTAAGCTTGGGATGTCCAGCACTTCCTGAACTTTCTTGAGGAATATACCTACTTACGTACATATAATGTGTGTATATATACAAGGGAGGTAACATTTGAAACAACAATGTCTGCATGTAAGTTATAATTAATTTCAGATTCTTTATTACCACTGCAATAATGGTTCATTAGTTTGTCACAGTATATACCAAATGAACATTAATATATATCGTGTTTGAAGTGCATGCAATCTGTTGTCATTGAACTATGTTTAAATGGTGTGGAACACAGAGAGCCCTCCACCACTCCTGTCAGCTCATACTTCTTATACTTTTGATGTACATCACAGCCTGTCATGTTTGGCCATAGAATGTACTGTAACGTACAGAGAACACACTTAGTAAGTACCTCCAAGGGTAGACATAACTTACTGTATATATTTCTTATCAGAGGTACTTACTATCAGGACAGATTTACATATTGTGGGCATAAGAGGGGACAGAATGAGGAGTACTATCCACGAGTATGTACTGTACTAACCCAGGTACATACTATGCAATTGCAAGTTCCATGCACTGTACTCATTATCCATCCTCTTTCCCTTATGTATGCTTATGTTTGCATTCAATCCCGGAACACTATACCTATTGTTGTGCTTAGACTTTTGGTATACATGTGAATGGTTCTAGGACATGTGCATGCAATGCTAATAGTGTTTGCATACGTAAAAGTACATTGGCAGTCTTTTTACACAGAATAGGACATTTTCAAATACCTTTCTGAGAAAGTATGAGCAAAAGGTCATCAAACGAAAGCCTGTAATGTTTACATCAAATCTCCATCCACTCCATGTTGCTGTATACTGTCCAAAACTTTCGCGGGACTATATTTTTGCAAATTTTAAAGAATGGGTTTGGATTTATGAAATATTATTTGTGAATTTTGGCTTGGCCTGGCTCCCTAGACTAATAACATACATGCATTTGCAAAAATAAAAACACGAACAGTGGACTTTCAAGTGATTTGCAAAAATTACATCACGTGAAAATTTTGGACAGACTGAGTGCGATATTCCATGAAAGCTGAATACACGTATAGGTGCTTATATATACAAATACTCATAGGCCCTTCGGTGACTTTACCATACTTTGTTATGTAAATCTATAATGGCACTATTTACGTACGTACATTGTCCCAGCTTCATTGCTAGAGCAATAGTCCATGCGAATATGTCCCTCTCTGACGTGATTCCGCAAAGGCACTTTCTGTGTTGATAGTGTGTAGTGAGCACCTGGCACCACGGGATGCTGCATATTCTGAACAAGTGTGACACGATGCGGTTCACAGACCCATTGTAGCATGACAATGACTGGGGTAAACACCCTCTTTCCTCCAGCCTGTTGAGCCAGTACCAGTCACCACAGTCCTGCCAAACTGGGGGTAGTATCTGTATATGTGATAACATTGCATATTACTATATTAAAGGGTGAAGATAAGGATGACTTTTTACCTTCCTTCTGATTAGCTGAAGACTCCAAAAGCAATCGTAAAAACTTAGATCTGTTGTACCCTTTGTCAGAAGATAGCTCTTGAGGAACCTAACAAAGAAAACCATGGTATCAAGTTAAATTTTCACAAAGTTGTGATTTATCACATGACTGTCACATGCCCTACTTGCATATAATCTTGTTCCACAATGTGTCCTCCTCCTCATTCAGTGAATGCAGTAGTGACTTGCAGTGGTGCATCCATAGGAGATCATCATTGACAACCTTATTCCACTCTTTGCACACCAATAAACATCTGAGCAAATCTGCACAGAGTATAATACATAATATTATGTAATTTGAATGCAGACATAATCTGCTGTGTTTTGCATGAGGTAGGAAAATCCACCTTAATGCTCACCAGATGGATTCAAGAATATGAATACGATCCTCTTTACTTCTGTGGGAACGATGTCGAATGTACACGCCCGTTCCGGAATGCTTTCCATCTGCAAACGAGAAGGTGTTTACGTCAATCCCTTCCATGGCGACCACGAGACTTTGAGTTCGAGTGACGTAGTATGACGTTTCATATTTATGACGTCACAAGCTTTTGAACGATCAACACACCCGCCCCCAAAAGCATGGCGAAGCTAAAGGATACCCGGTTTTTCGACAAGACAATTGTATTTTTGACGACAACTGTTATCTTGCTCATGCATATAAGTCGAGTGCAATGCCAAGGTATGCCTTGTTACGATTTAAGCAGCTTTGTAGCAACCTCTTCTGATGTTAGCTTTAGAGTACCGTGTGATGTGTTCTTGCTCCTACTCGTCAGGCCTCTCATGTACTAACAGCGGAGAATGCGGTAGCTTGTCTGAGTGTTCTCCCCAACAAGGTACTTGCCGTTGTGTCACGGGAGCCTTCAGTACAACAGCTCTCAACACTAACTGCTTGAATAGTTCGAGTAAGTGTGCTCGCGGAAGGGGAGGTACCGTACGGCGTGAGTGGGCGAGTGAATAACAGACTGTCAGTGTATGGTCGAAAGCTGTGGAGTATGCGTGCGCGTACACCAACATTTTTGGGGTTGATAATTCGAAGCACGGCTTATTCACATATTATTGTACAGTCACACTCGATTTATCCATAGACCCGCAATTCCGAAAACCTCATTTATCCAACACTGTGCTGTGAATCCCCACCACTACTCTGTGTATATTTTACCCTGATTCCTCTAACACCTGGTTTATCCAACACCTGATTCATCCAACACCTGGTTTATCCAACACCTGATTCATCCAACACCTGGTTTATCCGACAAATTTTATGAGGAACAAACGGTTGGATAAACTAGGACCCACTGTGTATTGTTTTTATTGTTCCATTTCCAGCATGTCGGTGCAGGCTAATCATAGATATTTGACCCATACCAATGGGCTTAGTGCATTTGGTAGTTAGATACAAACACAAGTCAGAAGCACTGATTTTGTGTGGCATGATATTTGTTGTGTGGCTTTGGGTGAAGTGCAGAGCCCGAGACTTGTACAACTCATTGTGGTTATTGCCTAGGCTCGTGTAGCCAGACCACACCCCTCCATGTACAGATGTGTATGGTCTGACTATGTGAGGCTAGTTCTTGTCAGTGTTTGCCAGTGTAGGATGAATCTGTGCCCACCCTTTCTGCTGCTGATAACTACACAGTAAAGGTAATGTCATTCATTTTGACATGGGTGACGTACATACGTACATCTGGCAATGATCATCCTGAGTACTTGACACATCAGAAACATAAAAGATGCTCTAAGACACATGCGTAGTTTAATGTGGCTATGATGTAAGATAGAGTGGTATGCTGTCTGAGAGAAGGGAAAAGAATCCTCATCTATGTTTGTCATTATGTTACATTCAATATTTCTTTACTAGTATCTTGTTTGTTTCTTATTAACATTGTTTTTTGTCACAATTGTTTTTCAGTTCCTAATCCCAATTGCTCTCTCCAAAACTGCTTATACTGTCCGCAGTCAGCTTGTGTGAGGTAAGAGGTTTCTGTGAAATAGAATTTATTTGACATGCTGAGGTAGATTGCAATGGTGGTCTTATTTGGACAGTTGACACATGTTACCATTAACATGACGCATGTCACACTAAGTCATGCAATAGTTTTGCAATGTTTGGCCCACATGGGCTTCAAAACTGATCATAAAGAATTGATTGTATAAGTAGTCTAGCCTGCTAGACTGTCCCTGCACATGTGTGTGTGTGTGTGTGTGTGTGTGTGCGAGTGCGTGTGCGTGCGTGCGTGCGTGTGTGTGTGTGTGTGTGTGTGTGTGTGTGTGTGTGTGCGTGTGCGTGCGTGTGTGCGTGCGTGTTCGTGCGTGCATGCGTGTGTGTGTGTGTGTGTGTGTGTGTGTTTGTGTGCGTGTGCGTGTGTTAGAAGGGGGTGTAGTGAGCTGTATAAGTAGGGCCTACTGTAATATGTTGTGGTTATTGACTTACGTAATTCCGAATTTTGACATTTACCTATTGTCAAAATAGAGTACCATTGAAGGGATTCTGTACTTGTTCCTGCTTCATTGCCAACCTGATGCAATACTCCATCCTTCTATATTCAGGTGTATTGATGAGCAGCTCCTCTACACTGGTCCTGACGGGAGCCAAACCTGCTATGTCGAGTGTCCTAGTGGGACAAGCCTCGTAGTGAATGCTGTTGGTGTAGTTACGAGACGAATATGTAGCGGTGAGTCTTTTTTCCAGTGCTTTCTACTAATGCATACACTGTAAACTTCACAGAGACATAATATGTACTCGGACCCTAGGCCAGCCCATTGCAAATTACGTATATATACAGACAACCATTATATGTAGCCTGTCATGGTATGTACAGTATGCCTTTTCCAGCCAGTAATTTTATTATGTGTGGGCATTTATCAATACCAATACTAAAATTTAACCCAACGTTTTGCACCTTGACACTTGGAGTTTGTATTGGATAATCACTGATGCAAAACTGAACTAGTGACGAGCCAGCTGATGCTGAAGTCTGCTGTACTCATGATTTTACCTCTATAGACTACTGTTTACATAGATTGCGCCCCATTATACTGCTGCCCGATTTGTTTTGTACTGCTTGTGTACTATTACTAGTACGTACATAGGGAAGCTATGTATGTTACTTATTTTTAAACTTTATGGAAAGTGACTAGTATTGGATGTATATGAGATTTTCTGTTTGTACTTTGTAGGAATTATTCTGTGAATGTTCTCCTAGTATTACTTTTGTTTCATCTGATCATTTCATTATCAAGTTTCTTTTGTTATGCTATAGGTGTGATAGATCAACCCGGGGCCAGTAGCATTGATCAAACTGTGCTGATTGCTGTTATTTGTGTCATCGTTGGAGTCCTGCTTCTGATGACCTCAGCTTTTGCTCTGTACTGCTTGATCTCATTCTTCTTAAGACGAAGGTACTGCTTCCGACATGCACCTACGTATGTACTACAGTAAAACCTGTCTTAAAGACCACTCGCATAGAAAGACCACCTGTTTATAGTAACCACTGTAGGCTGCTCCATGGACCACCTCAGTGATACTAATGGACCTCTGTACAAGGACCACCTGTCCACAGAGACCACCATCATTTGGTCCCTTGAGTGGTCGTTATAGACAGGTTTACTGTATATGCAGTGCAATACTGTGCTCTGTGTTGTGTACATTGCAATACAGTTAAACCTCTCTATAACGAACCCTGGATACAATGAATTCCCTAATATATATAACTAACAGTACATAGACCTTAGAATGTACAGTGAGACCTCACTTATCTACACCTCAGATATCCAGTTCCCTCACCTTCCACAGTAGTTTTTATTGGAACAAATCTGCAATAATCCTACTGTACACTATACTACTGCTCCCTCATTTATCCAGTTTCCTCACTTTATCTGCAATTTCATTCAAAACGGGTGTGTGCGGATAAGTGAGGTCTGACTGTACACCTATGTATGTATTAACTCTATTGTAAATAAACCCTGATATAGTGAACGCCCTGATGTAGTGAACCTTTTCAGAGGTCCCAAGGTGGGTCATTATAAAGAGGTTTGACTGTATTAGTATTGTGTCTGTGTGATTCTTTGCCTCCCCCCCCCCCCCCTCTTCCTCTCTCTCTCCCTCTCTCTTATCCCCCCTCTCTCTCCCTCCCTCCCTCCCTTACTCCCACTTTTCCTCCCTTAATCTTTCCTTCTGTCAGCGTTAGAAATAAGGAACAAAATGGTGGACAAACAAATGTCCTAGCATTGTTATTTTGGGTCAGATAATTTTAGATTTGTTCCGACATATTATTGTATGTACAAATGACTTGGTAACATCACTGTGTGTGTGTATCAAATGAGCATTTAAGTAGTGCTCATCCAAATATCTGACCCTTACAATTTTGGGTTGGACAAAATGCGAAAATGGTTGAATAGTGTCTCAAGGCTGACCCCAATAGCTAACACTGCTCCCTCCCCCTCCCTTCCCCTCTCCCCCCCTGTGTGTATGTGTGTGTGTATATGTGTGTGTACGTGTGTGTGTGTATGTGTGTGTACGTGTGTGTGTGTGTGTGTGTGTGTGTGTGTGTGTGTGTGTGTGTGTGTGTGTGTATGTGTGTGTACGTGTGTGTGTGTGTGTGTGTGTGTGTGTGTGTGTGTGTGTGTGTGTGTGTGCATGTATGCATTTACGTACATACGTAGTGTTTTGCAGTATTGATTTTTGCTCAGACGGTATATTGTCAGCTAAAATGTGGTCGTTATTACTAACATTTTACTAATTATGTGAAATGCTTTTGATGTAATTTACTCTTTAGCAATGAAACCAGAAATTGTCCTTGTTAGGAAGGTCAGCAGAGAAATCCCAAAACCTCAATACTTTTGTAATGGTTAAGCCCTAAGCCTAACCCCAGCGATAAGGGAGTGCTCCATAATTTCTATCGCTCTAAGTTAACTAGGTTTTCTAAGCAGGTGGTTTGTGGCATTATACAGTATGTACATCATTACAACCTGTGGGCTGATCATATTATCATGTTATACCGCTGGACTTAAGCACGGTATTACCGCTGAAGGTTTATGTTGCCGGTATTACTAAAATTCGGTATACTGTGAAACACTATATGTATGTTGCATGAGTGAACGGCTATACAGCAACAAAATGTCATTCAGAATAACTCCTTCATCTACTCTGTCCATAGATCAAGAGGTTTTGATGTACATGACTCAACAGATGGTGCAGAAGTGCGGGAAAACATCGGGTTCAGAAGCAATTCCAAAGACGCAACTAGTGCTCTTACTGGAAGGAAACTTAGAGTGAGTCAAATTTGGTTTGTTTGTTTTGTTTCATGATGCTGAGAGGTTGGTCTTTTGACAGTTGGTGAGGTAGTACGTACGTATACCTTGTGCGTGGACTAGAGTGGACCAAGTTGTTATTGTAGTGTTCAAAATTTTCATGGGTCTTTCTTTACTTTGACCTTAACCGGTTAACAGGGGACTTGAACAAAGTATGCAATTCTATGAATGTATTTATTGTGTACATTCGTACGTACGTAACCAAAGTGCTAAATGGGAATGAATTTCAGGAATGCAAGTTCATATGCAAAATCCGTGAAGATCAAGCCCCATTAAAACCAGTACCTACATACCTACGTATATACTGTGTGATTATTCTTGTAGTACAAAATGATCAAAGTACAGTATACTTTCGAATTTTGAGTTGATCAATGGAATTGTTCTAGATTGTCTACGCAATATCCAATAATTAGTAGTACGTAGTTGAGAGAATCAGGAATGTATTCGCCCACGTACAGGTGTTGTATTTCATGAGTTGCTGTATAATCCCTAGGATCCTCACGATGTTGAATTTGCTGGGAACAACAGACAGAGTGTGATGTTTGAAGACGATGAATATGGTACGTTATGCTTTGTTGCAACACTGTGTAATGATTTGAATCATGACTAGTGCGTGAATGACAGATGATGTAGTGATCTACGTATGTTGTTCTCTCCGTCTCTTGGTTTCCGTGGGTGTAAATGTGTGTGTGGGGGGGTACGTGAGTGTGGTGTGCATGTGTGTGTGTGTGTGTGTGTGTGTGTGTGTGTGTGTGTGTGTGTGTGTGTGTGTGTGTGTGTGTGTGTGTGTGTGTGTGTGTGTGTGTGTGTGTTCCATGGTAAGTGAGTGTGTATGTGCATACGTACGTATGTTCATGTATGTATGAATATCCATTTGAGTGTGCAGTTTATATTGTCAGGGGAAGACTTACGTATGTCCTGCCTTGTGTACATTGTTTCTTGTCTACAGTTATGTTCAGCCAGAGTAGCCACTCGGAAGATATGATAGTCTTCCTCACAAAGCTGAACGAGCTTCGTAAGTACTCAACTGATTTTCTCAGAATGCTGAATGACATGCGAAGAAGGTTGAAAGAGTTGCCTACAGAGTCGTCTGCGGCCAAATCGTACAGGTGTGTGTTTTGTGCATATCATGCACTTTGTGTTGTATTAGAATAATACTGTACATTCATACATACACTTGTATGTAGTAAAACTTGCTCTATAAACTCTACTCAAGGGCCAAGACATACGGTGGTTTCTGTAGACAGGTGATCCTTATTTAGAGTAGTACTACTACACTGTATATTTGTACCTAGCACAAATGTTGCTTTGGACAAGTTTGTGTTGTCTTCTGCAGTCAGGTGGACCGTGTGTGCAGGTGGTCTTAAGACAGGTTTAGCTGTATAGGAGACCTCGGGTAGTGGACTTTCCCAAATACATATGGCACAGTGTAATAAACCTCTCTGTAGAAAGGACATGATTTGAGGTCCCAAGGCAATTCTTCCTTGGAGTTCAGAAAGCATTTTAACCTATGTACTTTGGGCAACCTGCTTACAAAGAGCAAATAAAGCTGTCCTGAAGTGTCCTTTATTCGCAGGTTCCACTGTACTAGCATTGTCTATCTGTACCATACTAGAGACTTATTATGGAGTATAGTAGTACAGTGGGCCCTGGTTTACCCGACCACATTTGTTCCTCATAAAATGTGTCGGATAAACCAGGTGTTGGATAAATCAGGGTAAATAGTACACAGAGTGGTGATGGTGATTCATAGCAGAGTGTCGGATAAATGAGGTTTTCGGATAAACCAGTGTCGGATAAACCAGGTGTGACTGTACTCCATATGTAGGGATGATGCAAAAACAAAATGGTATACCGTAAATTCTCTAATTATTCGGCAGAGCAAATTCCAGGACCAATTCGGCAATTAGAATTAAAATGGACACAATCGGAAGCGTGACGAAATATTAGGAAACCACGACGAATAATTAGAGTAGCGCCGAAATAATAGGGAAAAAATGGCGGAATTCTTTTTAACCGTTGAGGCAGCGATTCATGGTTATCATGTGTATGTGGACCAGTGGGAGGCTGCAGTCAACACCACAGTAGTCTTCGGACGTGAATTAGGTGGGAATCACTTCAATGAAAGGCAAAATTCTGTATCGATCTATTGTTGTCATTCCGTCTGTATTTCGAGTAGATAATGCTCAGGACGCTTATGCTGTTGCTGCTCAAGTTACACGCGAAGATGAGCTAACTACTGTTGGACATATACCAAGAGAAATATCTCGATGGAGTGCTTTGTTTATACAACACGGTGGAACTATTGAAGGCCTAGTAACTGGTTCTCGACGGTATTGCAGGGAAGCTGGTGGTATGGAGATTCCATGCAGATTAACATTTACTGGCAAAAGGAAGCATATTGCTAAACTCAAAAGGCTAATAATAAATTTAAACAGTCAGACAATATTTGTTGTGTGACATACGTACATACATATACCATAAATTAATTAAAGGAAACACAAGTCAAATGTTTTCTAGGACGAATCTGTGCTGTCTGCATCCCCTTCTGATTCTTCATCCGATGTCTCAAAAGGGTCATCTGACTCCTCATCCTGGCCGCTCCCGTACGGAATTACGAAATTCGGCAGCTCCTCAGCAACTCGAATGAAATGGTTTTCACTCCCATTGATGTGATTGGAGATGCCGCAAACCAGGAAGGCCTTGGAAATCATGCTTCCTTGTTCATTGAGGCAGGCATTGGCATTGATTAGCCACTGGACAATCTCATCCTTGCCTGCAGTTGGGATGTGTTCTCTTGATGCCTGGGCCATTCGCATCATGTAATCTTCCCATGCACCACGCACAAATGATTTAAATGGTTTGTTCAAACAAACATCCAGTGGTTGAATTTTGCTGGTGCAGCCTCCCAGGATCGTAACCACAGTGATGTTGTTCGTCTGTAGCCTGTGGAGCACTTCTTCTGTGAGGTCCTTTGAAGGTATCAAAAATTAAAAGTGCATGGCGTCCTTTGGTGTACTTGACAAGTACTTTCTGTATCCACACTTGCATTAGTTTGCTGTCCATCCATCCTTTGGGCTGGTTGGTGACAACAATGTCTCTTGCGTTGTATGTCATCTTCTTTAGTGTCCGGTCAGTTTTTGCTTTGAATGTTACAAACGGTGTAAGCATTGCTCCCGAAGCTGTGCAGGACAGGGTAATGGTGAACCGTCGCTTGTGTGCACCAGTGCCACGAACTAGGATCTCCTTTTTCCCTCTGACATCAATTGTTGTGCTGGATGGCATATCAAAGCACATAGGGGTCTCGTCCATGTTGATGATGAGGCTTTTATCGAACTCGTGTTGCATTCGATGGGCTCTAACATCATCCAAGAATCTTCTCACCTTGGCTTCCAACTGGGCTGGCAACTTTTGCTGCACGGATGTTTGATGGCGACTCACAAGCGAAAGTCTGGTCTTGAACCGTGTAAGCCTTGAATAGTGGATGACTAGTCTTAATCATTTCGGTGGCCTTTCTCTTTATTTGTATGTCGTGGACAGGCAAGTTTAGGTCCCGCATTTCCAGCACCCATTGGTACAGTGCCATGTCAACTTCCTCTCCGTAGGTAATGGGACGTCCAGCTCCACCTTTGTTTTTGCCCTTTTTCCCTATAGTACTCTTATTCCGGGGCTGCTGATCTAGGCCTTTCCATCCTTGGATGGTAGTACGAGATATCCCAAAATGGCGTGATGCTTCTGTTTCTGAGGTTTTGGCGACATATTGGAGCACTTCCAGCTTCTTAACCAATGTGTAGCTCTTGTACACCGCACTTCTGGTTCCAGTGGTATCCGATGCTGCAGGAATAGAAACTGTAGTGGAGCTAGACGGTAGAATAGCGTGACCCATAGATGGACCAGAAGCAAGCGTTGGGTGCGGATTGTACCGCTGCAGAAAGTAGGGTGTACCACCAGAACGAGGTGGTCCGCTCTTTGTTGGCTTGAAGAATTCTGTTATCAGCCTTTTCTTCTTGGGCAAAGGCGTTGGAACAGTCAAATCAACGATATCTTCAACCGATTCCTCGCTGTTGCTGAATCGTCCATCTGAGTTGCTATCCCATGACATTTCGGGAGGAGATGGAGTCATTGCTGGCCACGGTCTGCTAGGACTATGGTCATCGGGAAGATGGGGCGATTTGGGTGTTGGCGAATCTTGGCTGTCCATTTCGGCTCTAGAAATCTACTACTAAAATGCTCAATCTACACACTGCACCTAACAGAGCTAGACAATACAAGAATAAAACAACAAAGGAAAAAGAAAACAGCCGCACAAGATAAAGAAGCTAGACAAAAGAACAAAGCCTCGTGATGACGAATAATTAGAGTCATAGACTAAAAATTAGGGTGGCCCATTTTTCGGCAAAAATTAGATGCAATTCGACCCTATTTGGGCGGTTGCCGAATAATAAGAGTGCCGAATAATTAGAGAATTTACGGTAATAGAATAGGGATTCATGCATGCATAATGGTGCTAAATACTATGATATGATCTGCTACAGGAATGTGATGGGAGACATCACCAGGTTGTTGTTCCTTCTGAACAAGAAGCCGGCGAACATTGAGATGCCTCCAGATGGAATGCAGCTGTTGGAGTGGTCCGAACAAACACTTCAGCACTACTTGGATTCACAGGTCAGGAACCTGTGTCATGTACCGTAAAATGACGAGTGCAGTGCTATACACCGAGTCAGACATACATACATACATAAGTCACAGTTTTGTCACCCATACACTTTGTGAAGCATACACACGTGTGCAATACATACCAGTAATATAGTCAGACATACTTGCATAGCTTTTGTCACCTGCGCACATTCTAGATCATACATACATGTGTGCAATATTCACCAGTAGGCTGGCAAGTGTTGTGTTATACTCAATGTTTCAGTGTGTGTTGCATAACCCACTGCAGAAACGTGCCGTAGCAAGGAAGCGACAACAGGAGCAGGTGGATCGGTCCGGTTCTCCTTCATCTAATCCTCGACTTAGCTCCTATGGGGGTCAGGTGGAAACTCACTTCTAAAACAACTCATTCTCTTCTGAGAATACAAGTGCATGAATATGTATCCTGTTCTTTGTGTGTTGTCAGCCGTGTATGCTACATTCTTGCTCACCATGGTGTACAGAGCTCAAGGTACTACGTGTATCTCCAACCTCCCTGTGTGGCACTCACTGCTTTTTATTGTAATCATTTGTAATCTCGTATGCAAGATCATCCTTGATATGATCAAATTGTATTTATCTCTATATAAAACGTATATATATGTAGTAATAATATTTATATATAGTATGGTGTGTGATTAGTCTACATAATTATGCCTAATATACACTTGTTTTGATGTAAATCAAACATGCATGGTTTAGATATTTCATTGTTATTGTAACAGTTATGTTAGACAGGCTAGACTAAGGGTAAAGTAGGGGCTAGCAGCTAGACTAATAACTAACCATGCATGCAAGTTCAACTTGTAATTAAGGTATAATTATTATGTAATCATATATATTAGATACGTACATATATATGTGTATTATAATACGTACACTACATACGTACAGCATGCATATGAATAAAACAGTGTGAATACCATACAGTACAGGTGCCATAATAAATCATCAGTATTATGTATTATAATAGTATGTGAAGTATGTGAGCGCATGCATGTAAACTGTATATAATATAGTGCAAATTACATCATTGCATACATGAAGGTGATACACACACTATGGGCATGTTCACGTGGTAGAATATTCATTAGGCTGCTTCAGGTTCAGCAGTGGCAACTACATTTTCACGCTCATTGTCATTCACTGGCTTCAATTCAACCTCATCCTTCGGTTTCTCTGTTATAGAATCATTCCTTTTCGAACACAAACTCTTGACAGCTTTTACTATGTCTGGCAATGCTTTACGCAAGTACCTAAGCCTAATGCCTGCATGCCATTCAGTGTTCTCATCGACATCTTCCTTGTAAGACAGTAGTCGTCTAGGCCAAGACACAAGCAATGGTTCCATGAAGAGAAGAGCAAGAGTCATAAAAAATGTCACCCACAGAAGGAACTGTCGAACTGCTCTGTATGTGTCGACTGTACCATACTCATTGGCAAAGCAGATCAAAGGCCAGTGATTGTCACTTGTAAGGTACACTGGGATGTACAGCAAGGTGATGACTGCTAGAATGAGGCAGATTGAGAATTCGAACACTCCACAACATGACCTATCCATGCAGGTTCTAATCTTGATGTGTTTCCGCCATTTAGCAAGATACACTATCCCCGTGACAACTACTCCGAGCATTGCAGACACAGAAAGAATGGAATAGAACACTATTCCAGCTGTACGATTGGCAGACACACAAGCTACTCCTGAAGTGAAATTCATATCTCGTTGTATGATTTCATCAACGATGGCACCGAAGAATTGATCAGACAAAGCAGCCACTGCGAGAAACAAGGACAGTCTTTGAATAAATATCTGCCAATGTGCAAGATCTGGTAAAGGGTCGTCATCCTCCTCCTCATTGCTGTTTTCTTTTTCCAGATGGCTTTCCTTGTGGATGTCAACAGTAACATCTCTTGAGCCACTTACTATAGTGGATTCAATATCTTCTTTCGGTTTGTCACTTTTAGGATCCTCTCTCCTTAGGCCGTCTGTACTTTCCACTGAAAATAGACCTTCAGTTCGTAGTTTTATTTTCTTTTTGTACTTCTCAACAAGTTTTTGATCTGGCTGTAAGCCGCAAAGTGGATCCATTACCAGCATGAACCCATGTGCCATGCCAATCATGAGAAGTGAGCCTGCAATGAGGTAACTCCTAAAGTAGGAGAGGGGAATAAGCCGATTGGGATCCAGGTATTTCTCCTGGCTCAGGAAGAGAGTAAGGTTGTCTCCTGCAACATACAATGCACCGGACAGAAATGCAAACACGTCCTT
>CAUJGJ010000483.1:2655516-2665516 GCA_963170055.1 Halisarca cf. caerulea
TTGAAATGGAGATTTGTATTATAATATATGTTTGTACTGATACAGCATAGTTGCACCTATGCACCCGAAGACTAGGCAAAATACTGCACAGCACATACAGAACATAAATTGCATAGTACACGTACATGCAAAGAACGCATGTACAGTACTCAGTATTGCTCCACCTACACACGTACATCCAGGACACACAAACTCCAAAACATTTTAGTTACGACTGAAAAGGAATGAATGCCCAACTTGTATATGTACACATGCTTGCAAGATGTATGTATGTACATGTATGCTTGCACAGATTTCTGTAAACCTTTACACTGATATTTACCTCTTCAATGAGTGTGAGAAGACCTGTTATTCTATCAGCTGTTCCAAAGTCCTTTTTATGCACTTTGACTTCTTTCAGCAAACCTTTCACAAACTCCACATTGTGTATGGGATCCCGCCAGATGGGACCTCCAAACTGGAGTGGGGGAGCAAACACCTGGTCAGTGCTCACCATGGCAACTTAAGCATATTGGATACAAAAAGTCAATGGTTCACAGCAGGACAACACCCACAGTAGGGCAGCACCCACAGTAGGACAACACCCACAGTAGGACACCACACACAGCAGGACAGCACCCACAGCAGGACAGCACCCACAGCAGGACAGCACCCACAGCAGGACACCAACCACAGCAGGACAACACCCACAGCAGGACAACACCCACAGCAGGGCACCAACCACAGCAGGGCACCAACCACAGCAGGACACCACCCACAGCAGGGCAACACCCACAGCAGGACAGCACCCACAGCAGGACAGCACCCACAGCAGGGCAGCACCCACAGCAGGGCAGCACCCACAGCAGGGCAACACCCACAGCAGGGCACCACCCACAGCAGGACAACACCCACAGCAGGACACCACCCACAGCAGGGCAACACCCACAGCAGGGCAACACCCACAGCAGGGCAACACCCACAGCAGGACAGCACCCACAGCAAGGCACTAATCACAGCAGGGCACCACCCAGAGCAGGGTACCACCCACAGCAGGGCACCAACCACAGCAGGACACCAACCACAGCAGGGCACCACCCACAGCAGGGCACCAACCACAGCAGGACACCAACCACAGCAGGGCACCACACACAGCAGGGCACCACCCACAGCAGGGCACCAACCACAGCAGGGCACCAACCACAGCAGGGCAGCACCCACAGCAGGGCAACACCCACAGTAGGACACCACACACAGCAGGACAGCACCCACAGCAGGACAGCACCCACAGCAGGACAACACCCACAGCAGGACACTAACCACAGCAGGACAACACCCACAGCAGGACAACACCCACAGCAGGGCACCAACCACAGCAGGGCACCAACCACAGCAGGACACCACCCACAGCAGGGCAACACCCACAGCAGGACAGCACCCACAGCAGGACAGCACCCACAGCAGGGCAGCACCCACAGCAGGGCAGCACCCACAGCAGGGCAACACCCACAGCAGGGCACCACCCACAGCAGGGCACCACCCACAGCAGGACACCACCCACAGCAGGGCAACACCCACAGCAGGGCAACACCCACAGCAGGACAGCACCCACAGCAAGGCACCACCCACAGCAGGGCAGCACCCACAGCAGGACACCACCCACAGCAGGGCAACACCCACAGCAGGGCAACACCCACAGCAGGACAGCACCCATAGCAGGACAACACCCACAGCAAGACAGCATCCACAGCAGGGCAGCACCCACAGCAGGGCAGCACCCACAGCAGGGCAACACCCACAGCAGGACAGCACCCTCAGCAGGGCAGCACCCACAGCAGGGCAGCACCCTTCATTCCTTCTACATTAAGCACATACACACATACTGTCAACATCACCCTCAATTCCAGACATGAGGAACATGCAGTGTTCACAAACACCACTACATGACCATGCAAGGCTGCACTGTAGTTCAGTGCAGCCTTGCATGGTCATGAAATGTGACTGCACTGCATGTGCGCATAAGTATTGTAGCTTGGCTCAACCTTTACCACCATATTCTTGGAATACAGGTGAACTAATCTCGTACATCTGAATATATATACCCCATCTCCCCACTACAGTGAATCTGATGGGAAAGCACCCATCCTACATTGGCCTACAGCTCCACAGTGACAACACTGATGGTTGCCCAGTAGGGACGTTTACCTTGAACTTATACTGACAGTTGCTACACTCCAGGCTGACAGGAGGACCAGTGGAAGGAGGGAATGTGGTTCTGAATAAGCCAAGAGAACACAACAACTATCACACACCATATGACATGTACAGACATACTGACCACAGCCATAGCCCCCACATGTACATACACAGCATTATATACTGCTTGATATGCCATGTACAATATGCACGTATAATGTACACAAAAAACATAAATTGAGAAAAACAGCAACATTTACATTAATCTGCCCAAGGCAACTCATTTCGAAGTATTTGGTAGATTATTGCAAGTACAGTACATACAGGATGTGGTAGAATATAATTATTTGTAAAAGCAAATGTGCGTACAGTGAAATCATGAGTACACACATAATGTATACGAGATTGGGGATTAAGTGGGGATAAAAATAAAACAAATTGAGCACTTGCAGATGAGTGCAGTGGTTCACAAGAAAACACATCCACACGCACTTGGAACCATCGCTGGATTTCTTTCCCAGTGGCTGTAGATGGTAGTCGTTGCATCCAGTGCAGCAGTACACCATGGCCAACTTGCTGTGAGGAATGTTCAAGAAGGTTACTAGTAACAACAAAACTGCAACAGGAGCCAAAGAATCGGCATGTGTGTGTGTGTGTGTGCATGGTGGAGGGGGGGGGGGGGGGTAGACAGAGGACAACTCTGCCGGCTGAACAGCCAAACTGAAAACTTCCACAACTGAAAACAGTTCCAAGGTACTGCTCCTATTGAAAGCTTCACTGTATGCACTTATATGGACTAGTACTGTGTGTCTTTTGGTACCTCTCTGGGGTTAGTCTAGCTTGTTAGACCCACTCTTTAACCTTTTGAACCTGCCTTGTGGGCATTGCAGGGATAGTCTAACAGGCCAGACTAGTGCTGGGCTAGTGAGAGCAGATCCAAAAGACGGTAACCAGGGAAGCAAACTGTACACTGCACACACATACACACACACACACACACACACACAAACACACACACACACACACACCACACACACACACACACACATACACACACACACACAAACTCGCATGCTACAACACACATGTACATACATATCTCAATAAGTTAGCCATACACCACTGCACGGACTGGAAATAATGTCAGGAAAAATAATTGATATTTTCCACTTCGAAGCAAGGGAGGTTGCTAGAATTACACTTTTTTTGGCAGTCCTCAATCAAAACCCCAATCACTTCCCTGGTGATATTTCTGGTATACATATACTCGTCCATAACTCAATACTACCAGGCTATAGTACATAACCAAGCATGCATGTGGAGAAGCTGACGGACTCTGTTTGTCAGATGTACACAGGACTCACTGTGAGTGCTTGCAAGACCATTTGCATTCAGTATTGGCTACCAGACTGCTATTGTTTGGCTGTGCTGAATATTCACTCTCTATGTAAAACGTACTAGCCATAATCCCATGGTCATTGATGCTACCATATACCCCTACCCCTTCTCAGAGACCACCTTTAGGGACATGTGAAAGGTGGTCCTTCAAAAGAGGTGGTCTAGGGTGATTGAGAAGGAGACTACTATGGGGTTCATATAGATTTGTGACCAGTAAGGCTGGTCTTGCAAAAGGGGTGGTTCTTCACAAGGGTGGTCTCTGAAAGTGAGCTCTACTTGACACATGCATACAGTAATATGCACAAGCCATAAGAATGACATACTGTATGTACATAGTTACGCATGTACATGAATAATGCAATGAGACAGACGTGCACAAGCATGTATGTCCTTGCGTACCTCATTGACCTCTTCACTTCCATCGGGCTAGTAAATACTTGTACAAAGACTCGAATGTAGAAATCAATGGAGCACGAGACCAAGGGAACTATGTATCTCTGATAACGATTGGCATGTGATTCCAGAGATGCTATCAGTATCCTAAGAGACTGGAAAGAGTACAAATACACAAGATAAGGCTGGTTAGGTGTGTAGGTATGTACGTAGGCTGGCTAGGTGTGTAGGTATGTACGTAGGCTGGCTAGGTGTGTAGGTATGTACGTAGGCTGGCTAGGTGTGTAGGTATGTACGTAGGCTGGCTAGGTGTGTAGGTATGTACGTAGGCTGGCTAGGTGTGTAGGTATGTACGTAGGCTGGCTAGGTGTGTAGGTATGTAGGATGGCTAGGTGTGTAGGTACGTAGGCTGGCTAGGTGTGTAGGTATGTACGTAGGCTGGCTAGGTGTGTAGGTATGTAGGATGGCTAGGTGTGTAGGTACGTAGGCTGGCTAGGTGTGTAGGTATGTAGGATGGTTAGGTGTGTAGGTACGTAGGCTGGCTAGGTGTGTAGGTATGTAGGATGGTTAGGTGTGTAGGTAGGTAGGCTGGCTAGGTGTGTAGGTATGTAGGCTGACTAGGTGTGTAGGTATGAACGTAGGCTGGTTAGGTGTGTAGGTACGTATGTAGGCTGGTTAGGTTTGTAGGTACGTAGGGTGGCTAGGTGTGTAGGTACGTAGGCTGGCTAGGTGTGTAGGTACGTATGTAGGCTGACTAGGTGTGTAGGTATGAACATAGGCTGGTTAGGTGTGCAGGTAGGTAGGCTGGTTAGGTGTGTAGGTACGTAGGCTGGCTAGGTGTGTAGGTACGTATGTAGGCTGACTAGGTGTGTAGGTATGAACATAGGCTGGTTAGGTGTGCAGGTAGGTAGGCTGGTTAGGTGTGTAGGTACGTACATAGGCTGGTTAGGTGTGTAGGTACGTACGTAGGCTGGCTAGGTGTGTAGGTATGTACATAGGCTGGTTAGGTGTGTAGGTATGTACATAGGCTGGTTAGGTGTGTAGGTATGTACATAGGCTGGTTAGGTGTGTAGGTACGTACATAGGCTGGTTAGGTGTGTAGGTATGTACATAGGCTGGTTAGGTGTGTAGGTACGTACATAGGCTGGTTAGGTGTGTAGGTATGTACATAGGCTGGTTAGGTGTGTAGGTATGTACATAGGCTGGTTAGGTGTGTAGGTACGTACGTAGGCTGGCTAGGTGTGTAAGTATGTAGGCTGGTTAGGTGTGTAGGTATGTACATAGGCTGGTTAGGTGTGTAGGTACGTACATAGGCTGGTTAGGTGTGTAGGTATGTACATAGGCTGGTTAGGTGTGTAGGTATGTACATAGGCTGGTTAGGTGTGTAGGTACGTACGTAGGCTGGCTAGGTGTGTAAGTATGTAGGCTGGCTAGGTGTGTAGGTACGTACATAGGCTGGCTAGGTGTGTAGGTACGTACATAGGCTGGCTAGGTGTGTAAGTATGTAGGCTGGTTAGGTGTCATGTAAACATTGGCAATTTATGCATGCACATGTATGCAGTGGTATGCACATGTATGTGCATGTATGCATATATATGCACATGTATACACATGTACACATATGTATGTACACGTATGCACATGTACGCACATACGTATATACAGTGCTATGTACTGCACATGTATGCATATGCATGCACATATATGCACATGCACACACACGTGTGCACAAATATGCAATGTATACATGTACATAGTAAGCTGATAGAAGAGAATCTGATCAGGCTGGACAGCAACATGCAAACAAAGCACATTTGCACTTGGATGTAGCAGTGTGATATAGATATTATATGAGATGCAGTTACCATTTCATGACAAAATCCACCCTTGAGAGATACACTTCCATATTTGGCATGACAGACCTCAGGATGATTGCCACACAACACTGCCATATCCGTACATGTGACACACAACAGCCCTGGGGGGGAGAGGGGAGGGAGTAGCCAAAGTGTCAATTCTAGCTACTTACATATTGTACTGTTAGGGTATGTACACACACACATACGTACACACACACACACACACACACACATACACACACACACACACACACATACACACACACGCACACACATAGACAGACAGACAGACAGACAGACAGACAGACAGACACACACACTCACACACAGAGAGACAGACAGACATACACACACACACACACACACACACGAATGCATGCATGCCAAAACATAATACATACAGAGACACACACAAAACACAGTAAAAACATGCACACACATGCACAAACGCATGCACACACGCATGATACAATGTGATACGCAGACACACACAAAACACAAGCACACACACACACACACACACACACACACACACACACACACACATGCACACACACACACACACACACACACACACACACACACACACACACACACACACACACACACACACACACACCTCCATCATCCACAGCTTGTAGAGCTGCATCAAGGAAATCAGTGGGTGAACCATAAGGGTCAACGTCAACAACATCATACCGGTCAGGTGCATCTCTGTGCATGTACATCAGTAAACTACAGGTGTGGGAATCAACACAGAGTACTGTGAACATAGCCATAATATCGACTAGCCTCTACCCAGACCCCACCTGGTTCTCCCTAACCTGACCATTTGTAGAATATGAGAAACAGGTTAGAATATAGTTATGTGACCAGATAATGATAATGTACAAAAGAGTGAGTGTCACTAATCACACATGCAGTGTTACAAATAATGGTCAGCATTCAGACATTGTCTGACCATTTGGCCATTTCGTCTGAACCAAAAAGTTTGGGTCAGACATTTGGCCGAGCACCATCTCCAACAAATCTTTGCTTCATGTACACACAGTGATGCTAGTAAGCTAAATCAAAATAATACATGTAAACATAAAAGTAGTGCAACTCTACACTATGTGCATGTACTGTAGCACACGAACGTGCATCTTTTCATAAACTTTCTGAGCAAAACTGAATTTGTCTAACCCAGAATGATAGTGCTAGGACGTTTATCCAAACAATATCTATTCTTATTTCTAACACTGCATATGTACATAAGTGTACTTTTGTGTTCAATATGCAACCTGGCAGTGGCTAGCACCTTCCCCTCACCTCGCATCCTGGCAGTGTGGTTTCACCACATGACTGACACTATTGAATTCAATGTTTCTTTTCATGCTCTCGAAAGCTGCAGGACTATAGTCATTGGCAACCACCTCCTCCACTCCAGGTATCTCCAAGGCATATCGTATGGACCTCAGCCCTGTTGCTGAGAGAGCCTCTAAGACCTTGAGCCCCCTTGCTGGAGCCGACCATGCGTTAGCTGTGGGGAAGATCAAGAGTGCATCATTTGAGAGAGCATAGATACTCAATTCTTACGTGTATAAGAATAGAGTATCCAAAGAGAGAGTGACAGCAACCGATCATCCTCATACCATATAGGGGGTATTTTTCGAGGGATAAAAAACTTACAGTTATACTAACTTTCATGAGTCAACATTTTGTGATTTTCTTCCCAATCACGAATTTTTATCACTCGAAAAATACCCACTGTATATGGTACACAGTAGAACTCACTGTCAGTGGAACACTTCTATGTGTGCAAACATAACAGAAAGTTGTGGGATCAACCACACGTCCAGACACATAGCAAATGTCACTCTTACAATATACATGTAGTCATTGGACATCCCATACCATAAATGCATATATAGGGAAACCTCTATAATAAGGACACCACTGGGATCACAGTAAGCTGTCCTGTATATGGAGGTGTCCTTGTTTAGGAAGATTCACCTGTACACAAGTCAATGTGAGGGACTTCAAATGGGGCACAGCAATGGTGTCCTGTTTAAGGAGGTTTCTGCATTTCGGAGGTGTCCTTAGAGGTTTCACTGTACATAGTGGCTATACAATGTGCCCCCCCTCCATTGTAGGTATTTTGTGGTCCTAACACAAAGAGAGGGTAATTGCACAATCTCCAGCAGTACAACGTAGTCTCCTCATACAAAGGATGATACACATGCTATTCCATCAATATTTGCCATGGGCAAAAACAACCAAATACCAATCAAATGAAACAACAATTCCATCCATGTTGGGCCATAGGACCTACGTCAGCTTCCACTCCCTCCCAACTACGTACTTTATCAAGCAGTAGTAGAGACATTGACTCTCTATACAGTAGAACTTGCTTAGTAAATGCTTCGAAGGAAAGACAAAATCAATTTTTCTTATCAGAGGTACTATCAGGACAGATATTATGTACTGTATGTATAGGAGGGGACAGAATGAGGAGTACTTCTATCCAAGAGTACACTCACTAACCCAGGTACTTACTAAGCAAGTTTTACTGTACTACATACGGTTCCATACAGTAGTACAGGGTGTCTATGGTAGAGGGGTGGCAAGTGTGTGCATTTGGAGTGGGAACATGCTCTGATCTTACACTTGTAATCCTCTGGTTTGATCTTCTTAGCCGAAGCAAAAGAAGAAGGGCTAGTTGTCTGTAGTGGTTCGCCGACATCCTCCTGTCTCACTCCTTCCATGTCATTCCTTTCCTGCTGTGGAACGACCTCGGGATTGGCCGTGGCTTGGTTAAGTTGTTGGCTTTGTGAAGGACCTACATATGCAAAAGTATATACAGTGAAACCTCTTTTAAAGGACACCTCTGAAGCGCAGCCACCTCCTTAAACAGGACACCATTGCTCTAGTCTGGTGCAGCTAAACTATCATTGCTCTGCCCCATTTGAAATCCCTCACATTGACATATGCACGTTTACACCATAGATATTATAATCTATGTTTACACCCTCTAAAATAAGGGCGCCTCCATATACAGGAAGCTAACTGTGGTCCCAGTGGTGTCCTTATTACAGAGGTTTCACTGTAGACAATGTCAAAGCAGATTTTGAACATAAGAATCTGACCACACGTAGGGCCTACAGCTAATATCGTGTAGAGCGGGGATGAGTAGAAAACATAGCTCACCTTTCTTTTTCTTTCCTCGCTGTGGGGACCATAGGGACTTCGAGTAGTGTCGAAGAGTCAGAGTGCTACAGACAGGTAAAGCGTAAAGTTAGAGGCAAAGTAGTGCACCAGGGGCGAGACCAGGGGCGCTTTATGTACTCCGACAGAAAGTAAACGAACGATACAGAGTAATTCAGTGTTGCAGTCAGCTCACGACCCAAAACTCAGGTACCTTAGATCTCTGTTGAATTCCTGGACAGGGTTATAAAATACTTCGTTTTGGCTGGGAAAGAGAATGGTCGCCTTGCCCTCACATACGTGAACAAATTCCTTCTTTTCCTCGTCCATAATAGCTACTGCAGGGAAAGTTAGCACATCCTATGATGCAATCAGCACAGTGCATTGCGCAACTGCTAACGTAACATTGTGGTAACAGGTGAAGAAGCAGGTGTGGCACAGGTAGCAGGTGAAGCACATATAGCAGGTGCAGCAGGTGTAGCAGGTGTAGCACTGGTGGCAGGTGTAGCACTGGTGGCAGGTGTAACAGGTGTAGCAGGTGTAGCACTGGTATAGCAGGTGTAGCAGGTGTAGCAGGTGTAGCAGGTGTAGCACTGGTATAGGAGGTGTAGCAGGTGTAGCAGGTGTAGCACTGGTAGCAGGTGTAGCACTGGTGGCAGGTGTAACAGGTGTAGCAGGTGTAGCAGGTGTAGCAGGTGTAGCACTGGTGGCAGGTGTAGCAGGTGTAGCAGGTGTAGCACTGGTGGCAGGTGTAACAGATGTAGCAGGTGTAACAGGTGTAGCAGGTGTAGCAGGTGTAGCACTGGTGGCAGGTGTAGCACTGGTGGCAGATGTAGCAGGTGTAGCAGGTGTAACAGGTGTAGCAGGTGTAGCACTGGTATAGTAGGTGTAGCAGGTGTAGCAGGTGTAGCACTGGTAGCAGATGTAACACTGGTGGCAGGTGTAGCACTGGTGGCAGGTGTAGCAGGTGTAGCAGGTGTAGCACTGGT
>CAUJGJ010000483.1:2668016-2673016 GCA_963170055.1 Halisarca cf. caerulea
TAGTAGAGTACGTAACATCACTCTCTTTACTGCAACATATTATGTTAGTAGAGTAACATCACTCTCTACTGCAACACACATGTTGGGAATGGTTTCACTGGTCTTTGTGCAAAATGTACTGATTATAACAGCAAACTGGTTATAGGAGCACTAAGCATGCAGTGCAATGGCGTGTTCTTATAAACAGTTGCACTGTATACCTAAAGTAAGATGGGCTATATGCAGAGATGCAGATCTCAGAGTTTATATATATGGACTGCAGCTGGGTACAGTATGCAAATTCCCATGCACATCCTATATGCAGTAAAACCTCTACAATAAGGACACCACTGGGACCACAGTAAGCTGTCCTGTATGTGTGGAGGTGTCCTTATTTCCGATGGACCAGGTGTACGTAAATGTGCACATTTCAATATATGAGGGACTTCAAATTAGACAGAGCAATGGTGTCTTGCTAAAGGAGGTGGCTACCTTTTGAAGGTGCCCTTTAGTAGCGGCATTTTCATTGTACATTACCAGATACATACATTGTATTGCACTATCTTCATGGCCGTACACTCTTGCATACATATTACATGGCATACCTGTACTTTAATTTCAATGGCTACAGTCTCCAATACCCCACTAGGTTTGTTTTCCAACATCAGATCAATCTTCTGCAATCCAGTGCTGGCATCATTAGTAGCTGTCACTGTGAGATTAATTGATATAGCTTCAGACTGTCTTAGAGTAACTTCACTTGGGCTCACGGAGAGAATAAGTCCACTCGCACCAGTTGTGGCCCTGATAATGATGGGAAGAGGACAAGATGGCTGTTTGTTGGTAGTGTTCAGTGAGAATATGAAGACTTCACTTCTGCCTTGAATGATGTTCTTTGGAGTGGTAATGTTGGTGACAACCAAAGACCATGGGGTGGGTACATACTGGGTCAGTTGATTGCTACTGAATTGATCACCTTTTATGGATCCCTGAAAACGAAAGTAAAATGGCTCCCTAGGAACAATGATGTGTCCAATCAGGTAGCCATTGCAGTTGCTGAGTTGTGTTTGGGATGTGAGGTTTTCACCGGTTAAGCTGATCATAGAAAGTGCATGTGTTCCTATAGTATTTGAAAGCTCATTATATTGAGGTGAGAAGACTAAAGCAGAAACTGGGCAACCAGGCGGTGGCAGTTTGGAAAGTGGTATTGTAGAGTGGTTTCCAATGGTGAAGTCAACACTGAACTGAAAGTTGTTTTTAACTAGTATCATGATATTATTATTAAGATCTAATGGTCCACCTACACACACTGACCAGTTACCCGATATTGGACTACTGAAACTATGGATTTGTGTACCATTGAGTGTTCCTGTTTGAACAATACCTGTAGAGTTCCTGATAATTACATACATTGGCCCATGAGGATTATTGATGATGAATGTTACCTCTGTAGCAAGGGTTGATAGTGTGAAGTTCCGGCATCTACCCGCTGATCTCCCACTACGTGATGCGCAGCTTGGCAAATGAAGCTCTGAAGCATACGTCTTGGTGTAACGCTTAATAAATGTTTTCAAGGAGTCTGCTTTTGTAATACTATTAACTAGGATGCCTCCTTGAGCTTCTACAACATTAACATAAGAATTGTTCTTGCATAGGTGAGGACTGAGATGCATTGCTTGTGAGAGGAAGGCATGTACTACTAGGTCAGTGCCATTGTCTGGTCGGGTGGATTGCAGCTTTTTCCGGACCTCCTCTTCTCTTTTGGAATCCTTAGCAGGTGCATCAGTGAAGAGTATTATGTGACTAACAGATGACAGCCCAGTGTCAGGATAGCGCAGTGATTTGTCGATTGCTCGGAGGATTCCCCCCATTCCATACTCTGGTCTGTCTCCTCCACAACGACATCCAATACCTACGCAACAAGGCTTGATGCTTGACAGGTCATTCAACAGCTCCTGGACATCAGAAGTATCAGAGGAGCTGTATACTTTAGGTTCAAAAAACATTGTATTCCTTTCTATATGTTGGGAAGACATAATATAGTAACCAGTGACTGAACAGGTTTGTGGGAAGATGTAAGAATTACATTGCTATCAATGACATACTAAAAATGTATAATTATTGCACGTATATGTAAATATTGCATGGAAGCCATAATAAAATGATATATCAATGATGTTTCTGTACCTGGATCATTGAAAGTAGTTAGAATGTACTTGTCTGGTCTATTTCTATCAGATGTCAGAAAGGATTGGACAAGACACTGAACTTCCTTAATGTGATGCCGCATACTTCCTGTGTCATCAATGACAAATGCCACTGAATACCTAATGTCATCAACTGATCCAAAGAACATCTTTTCTATATCACTAACATCAATAGGATCGAAAGTATTGCTTGCATTGGAGTTGGTAGAGTTGGAACTCTGCTGGCGTTTCTTTCTTTTCTTTTTTTCAAGTTGTACTGGGTTTTCAGGATTATTATTCACAAAAAGCAATTTTCCAAATACTCCTTGACTTTCCATTATTTTGTCATTTATCAGAAAATTTTCAAACTCATTTTTCAATTCAATTTCATTCAAATCTCCTGCATTGGGTTGCTGAACAATTTCTTTAGCTTGAAGGTAGCCTTTAGTAACGACACTTATGCCTTGTACAAATGAGGAAGCTCTTTCTTCGGAGAAGGATTTGTTAAACTTTTGTAGTGTATTATGCAAAGCAGTCGTAACCTTACTATCATCCAAATTATCGGTATTACGTCTGAAACGTGTACGATTTGATGTAACAAAGGCGTTTATTGCTAAAACAGTGGCATTTTCAGCTTCATTTCGTTCTTCAACATACCCAGCAGATGAAACACAGTCTTTGAAGACCTGAAAGCCATGAACAAAGGTTGAAGTACTGATGATCACTAGGAAAGCAACTCTAATAAGCGTGCCCATGACTCAGTGGTTGCATGCAGATAGTTGAACCTTAGCTGAGTATTGTGAACTTTTATAGCCTTCCACTGCACTTGTAAGAGGAATTGTATTTCAAAAACAAGCAAATTTCAACCAATTATTATAAAGTACTATATAGCAAATAATTTACTCTGATTATAGTGTATTTGACATGCATGAGAGTCAAAATTCAAAGGTAACATCCGTAGGTGAAAACTACATGTATTTTATTTCTACAGGAAGACATCAATGCATGTATCTAACAATAACACCAAACTTTAGGGCCTCAGAAAGTGTGAGGCGTGATGATTTTTATTTAAAATTTAATTAGTTGCAACTGCCTAAGTAAGTCTTAGAATAGTGTGCATGCAGAAGTTTGAAATTGACAATGTGCTTAAACGTGCACATAATAATATTATAGCAAGAAAAATGTGCGTATACATAGTTTCTCAAACCTGTAGGAAAGTGATACACACAGACATTGTTTGTACAAATGGTTTGAATTCATAATTATAGCTTCGGAATCGTTAGGATAGTGATTCTGATGAGAGAAATGAGGCATAATACACATTAGTTGCAAAGTTTAATGTTATCTTTGCAGTGAATGAAGTTTAAAACTATGTTTCTCTGCACACCCAGTATACTATGCACTGCAACCCATCCCTCCTAATCTTTTAGGGCTTGCCAACTCACAGATGAGCAATCCCTGATTGCACAGGGGGCCATTGGGGATGGTGGTTACAAGTGTGTGTGTGTGTGTGTGTGTGTGTGTGTGTGTGTGTGTGTGTGTGTGTGTGTGTGTGTGTGTGTGTGTGTGTGTGTGTGTGTGTGTGTGTGTGTGTGCATGTGTGTGTGTGTGTGTGTGTGTGTGTGTGCGTGTGTTTGTGTGTGTGTGTGTTTGTGTGTGTGTGTGTGTGTGTGTGTGTTGCAATACGCTGATGATACCTCTGTCATTAGTGATGGGCCCTCATCATGTCAGCACCTACTTAGTGTCACTGAGTCTTGGTTAACATGGTCTGACATGCATGCCAATGTACCAAAGTGTGTGGCAGTTGCTATCAAAGCCAACACAGGAAAGGCCTACAACCCCAACCTCGTACTTAGTGGGCACACCATTCCTTATCTGGGAGACAACACCTTCAGATTCCTTGGAGCCCCTGTGGCTATCCACTCTACCTCCACTGAGAGTAGGGAACACCTGGTTGCCAAGCTTCGGGTCATGCTGGAGAAGATTGATGCTACACCCATCACACAACAGCAGAAGCTCAAAGTCTTTAGGGCCTGCATCTGCCCACGCTTGACTTGGAATCTCTCCATCACTGACTTTCCCATCTCCTGGCTACAAAATACCCTACAGCCCATTGCCACCAAGTACCTCAAAAGGTGGAGTGGTCTTGCTGGATCTGCTGACCCTAACCACCTTTTCCTCCCCAAGTCCAACGGGGGTCTCGATCTACCCCACCTTGTCACAGTGTACAAGAAGATCCATGCTGCTAAGGCTGGATCCCACATGTGCTCTAGTGACCCCACGGTTCGAGCCATTGCCACCAAGGAGATCCAGCATGAGGCTAACCTCCAATGAGCCTTATTCCGTCCACACCAAGTGGTGGTGGAAGCCATGATGGATGACCCGGGTGCTTCAAGGAGGAAAGTGGTTGCATGCGCAAAGTCCAACATCCAGGCAGAAGACACCAGTTCTAGACTAGTCCACACCACTAGCCTTCCTGTACAGGGGCTGACTGTGCGGGAGTATGAGAGTCGTGCAGCACAGAACTGGACCACAGCCATCTGCAGCCTCCCAGAGCAACTCTTCAAGTTTGCCCTCAATGCGGTGACAGACACTCTTCCACACAATGCTAACCTCTGTAAATGGAAGAAGCTGTCTTCACCAAAGTGTCAGCTCTGTGGAGAGTATCAGTCTCTGGCCCACATCCTCAATTCCTGCCAGAAGGCCTTAGACTTCAGGCGCTACACCAAGAGACATGACAATGTACTGACGGTTATTTATGATTTCTGCCATTGCCACCTGCCGCCAGAGCTGCACATCACAGTTGACCTCCCTGGCCTGTACAACTTCCCTCAA
>CAUJGJ010000483.1:2678016-2680516 GCA_963170055.1 Halisarca cf. caerulea
GTCTATATGAAACACAGAACCTCTGACAAACACAGCACATCCATCGCTTTGTTGCCCTGTTCGCTTTTTGTAAACACCCCAGTAACCTTTAGACATAGAGCAAGAATATAACAATGACAACTAAACAGATACGTACATAGTAATGGAACAGTATGATGTAAATGGAAGATTAAATAGTACTATTACTGTAGGCATGCATGACTGTGTACACATACATGTAAAATTTGAGCCATAGGGAATGGAGTCCATATTCACACACACACACACACACACACACACACACACACACACACACACACACACACACACACACACACAAATACAAACGCGCATACCCCTAGACTTCAGCTGGGGTTCAAACCAAGAGTGGAATGCATCCTTATCAACCTCCTGCAGGCAAATAACCTTCAGAACAGAAGAAACGCCGATAAAGGACACTCTCACACAAAGACCAATTGCTAGTTAAACTGTTCCATCAAACTATGGAAAATACAATGTGATAGTTGCGGAAGTAAGGGATTTACTCGAACCAAAAATACTTACATCGGAGTCTAAATCCAACAATTCTTCCAAGAGAAGACTCCTTCTGTATGTCCATAACATATACTCAGGCGAACAGTGCACGTATAGTTTTGGATTTTTCTCCACCAAACTCTGAGCGAGGACATTATAAGAGCACACTCGAAAAAAAAGAGATTGCATAGAGTCGTATGTTACGCGCAAATCCCGCTCATCTTGTGCGTGCCCTCTCTCTGAAATCCAAGGTCTTGCAAAACGACGGGCTCGTTTCTTTTCTTTCACTGGGCCATCGAGGCTCTGTGTCACTCCACCTAGTTCTTCGTCTTCCATGTACGACAGAGCAGTCATAAATCCTCCGGCTGACTTATGGTTAAAGCATTTTTCTCGTTTATCTACCCTGTCGATAACTATGCTTCACGCGCCATTTTATCATGTGGCTGCCTGCATTACGCAATACACAAAAATGTGCACATGGTCTAATTCAGTGAATTCTCGTCCGCCACTGATCCATTTTGAAACGTTTGGGCGGATTAATGAATTTGGCAAATTATCCATGCAATATTCAGCCTTTTCAGTCAATTTGTACATAAAACTGATTGCTGATAAATGGGTTTGGTGGATAAAGTAGTTGCGAATAAACACTGACTTCAGTGAAGAAATTTGGCATTATCACTGTATATAGAAATGTATATTGTTTCAATAACACTACAGAATATTCTGGATATGTAGACTTATGAATGCTTATTGATTCTGAGGACGTGTTGTGCGGTCTGATTTCAGAAGTAGAATCAGAGTGCTGCAGTGAACAAACATGATAAGGGCAGCATCCAGTGTTGGATGAACATGTATACCATGCAGCCATGCACTGAATGATGTGGTGTTACCATAGATACCGCCCTTTCCTCCATATTTATGATGTATTTCTTTGTCAGATTGGATCCAGAATTGCATCATTAATATATGACAGAACTTTAGAAGTGTTAATTATTTATATCAATCAATAATTTATATTCTTAATATTGAATCCAGCGCATTGCACAGACCCACCTACTGCCTCCATTATTTAATGTTGTCATTACATCAGCATAAATAGTAATCTCGTACCCAGCCCCACTTCCGCCTGAAATTTTATTTTGGCACCCTAATAAAATGGTGGGCGGAAGTGGGGCTGAGTTGAGACTACATAAAGGGAGGCAAGGAGTGACCTAGTGTGATGTAAGAATATGATCGATCAACACCTGCAAACTATATATAGCTAATGTTATGCACATAGTAATAGTATTGCACGTGGTCTTCCTACCATATAGATGTACTAAGTCTCGTATCTGAATAAGAAGGCTGGTTTGTGAGGTGGGTGCCTTTTCCCTATCGATTGCATTGGCAAGTTCAATTTGCAGTTGTAAATTGGACTCATTTAAATTCCTCACAAATAATTATGTAGTGATTGAAAATGGCATGCAAAAGTAATATGAATAATTTAGGATTAAATACTACCGGTAAACCACGACATTGTGTTATTATATAGTTTGTTAGTCGTGCTTGTTACTGTGTGTCTATCCAATCATACTGTCTAATTACATGCAGCAATCTCTCAGCAATCAGGATGATCTGGATGTAGAGAAAATATGGAAGTATATAATATATATACTGTTACAGTATATACTCGATCACAACTATAAGGCATTTAGGAATAATACTCCATAGAGGAGGCATAACAGTAAGTACATGTCATGGTGATTATGCAACATTCTCAATTGTACGTATACAAGGCCTAGGATCTAGTGAAGCTTTGCACAGTGTGGTGATGAAATTAGCTACATATCAAGTATGGAGCTTGCAATATGGTGCATACCAGGAGTAACCTACCTATGTGGGCTGCATAGGCGTAGCCATAACTGAATCCAAAACCGTAAGCTACAGCAGCAAATTTCACATGATTTTCGGCTCCAATCATGTGGAACCCGGGTTCCAGATCCTCTCT
>CAUJGJ010000483.1:2685516-2688016 GCA_963170055.1 Halisarca cf. caerulea
TCGTGTGTGTGTGTGTGTGTGTGTGTGTGTGTGTGTGTGTGTGTGTGTGTGTGTGTGTGTGTGTGTGTATGTTTGTGTGTGTATGTGTGTGTACGTGTGTGCGTATGTGTGTGTGTGTGTGTGTGTGTGTGTGTGTGTGTGTGTGTGTGTGTGTGTGTGTGTGTGTGTGTGTGTGTGTGTGTGTGTGTGTGTGTGTGTGTGTGTGTACGTGTGTGTGTGTGTGCGACCTTCCATTCAGACCTTTGTAAATACGGTAAATGAGCCACTTTGTATGTACAGTACATGTTTGTGCAATGTAGCTCTACAACTTTGTATTTCAGTGCACATAAGGCATGGTACTGTTCATTGTCATTGTCAACACATAGATGTGACAAACAGATAACAGAAAACAGCAAAATTTGAAAGGATGAACTAACCAAGAATGAGTTTCCATTGTGGAGGCATGAATCCAATGTCAGATTCAGCAATCTTGATTTCCTGGAGAGGGACCCAGTGTATTGGCCACACTCAATGCTCATATGTACGTAGGCACAACTCACGTACATGCATGCACGCATACAAAGGAATATATATATTTCCATGGAATATATTTTGGTTCTGCCCTTACCTGGAGAGCTTCTATCAACTGAACATTCTTAGCCAACATGAGCTGGTGTTCCAGCAGAGGGAAGATCAACCTCAGCATGTGCGGCACACTGTCCTGGTTCAGCTCTGCAGAGGGCACACATACACAGCAAAAGGAACTAAAAAGTATGTCCAAAGTCAGTACTGACACAGATTAACTTGTTCAACCTGATAAATTTGTACCCGGTTGGGTGTTGCAGCATGACACGCTGTACTGTGAATCTCATGATACATGCTCAGTACACATGGTGGCCCAAGGAACATACTGCACTAGGGTACTTGCACCCACAAACACATCCCTAGTCCTCCTCATCCAAACAGATATGAACAGTGCAGGTTCAACCCCACATACAGTACATAGTGTACTACTGTATGGTGCAACATGGCAGAAAATTTTGCAACTAATCTTTTCAGTGTCATTAGTACATGTTAATGACAAAAATGTAAGAAGCCCAAAGTCAGGCTCATGTAAAACTAGTCTAGCTGCTCCATCCAACCTATGTACGTATGTAATTTGAGCACTAGACAAGTGTAAAAGCTAACATGGGAGGTAACGAGACCTTGTAACATTAGCCATTTTCTTACAGTTAAAGTTTGTAAAACATGGCCGATTCTAACAAAGATGCCTACTTTCTGTATTGGAATTAGGTTGCAGTTTCTGATGGTGGCAAAATTTGTCAAAATATTAGTAAGGGAAATGTCCAGCCATAAGTATGCATGTGATTATGCACATTAGACATACATGCATGCAGCAGCAGCATGTGGACAACCTGTTTGATGGCCACCACTACATACGTACCTTGTCCAAATACACACACACACCATACAGGCACTAAAGTTTGTGGGAATATATTTTTGCAAATTGTATGAATGAGCCTGCATTTGCGAAAAAACAATTGCAAATATTTGGTTATATATATAGTCTATTTGCCTAATATATAGTAGGGACTGGTCTGTTCACGAAAATGAAATTGCAAATACAGCCAAGTTCTTGATTTGTGAAATATACACCCCGTGAAAATAGCACCTACATCATGGTATGCTCACCAAAGGTTATTTTAACAGCTATGTTCCTCTCTGTTGCTTCTTTGGAGAGGACATCCTTGAGAACGGTGAGGGTTGACATGTTGTCAGTTCTGAAAGCAAGTGAGCCTTGTCTGCATGGAGGAAAGTGGAATGATCATCCTTCTGCAATACTGTTTAGATTTCAGATGTGATACAGTGAGCATAGCGCTAGTGCTCACCATTGACAGCCATACATGCTCTAATGATACTATCAATACTGTGACTGGAAACTGGTCTAGCAATACATACACATGTAACATGGTGTAACTGTAGTGTGCGTACTTGTAAGAGCACTCCAGTTGTGTGCCAGTGAAAACTCCCTTGAAGTACAGAATGGCCTCCTCATCGACTGGTATGTGTTCGGGCACATCAGGCAGACAGAACCTCAACCAGGCATGTGCGTCACCGAGTGTGAAGTTCCCTGTGATACTTAGAGTATTGTATGGCCTGAATGGTGAGCGGACAGGAGGGTAAATGAGCATGGGTCAATGAAAGAGTTAGAAGTAGCTAAAAGTTTGACGTACAGTAGCTAGAATAAAAAGGCACCATTAAGCAGTAAGGACAAAATGTTTTAATGCACAAGTACTTACTGCTCATAAATGTGGGTGGTCAAATATGTAACATTCTAGTCTACTACAATGCTTTATGCTGACAATGAAGGGCAGAATTCCCAGGATTGGCCTCATGTCACATTGGCATGAGCAGTAATGGATTATCTGACTGTACTTAGTACACCCAGCAAGGATCATGAGCATGTCAGCCAAATCCGGACGGAACACTGTGTGTGTGTGTGTGTGTGTGTTTGTGTGTG
>CAUJGJ010000483.1:2689216-2714216 GCA_963170055.1 Halisarca cf. caerulea
GTGTGTGTGTGTATGTGCGCGCGCGTGCGCGCATCTGTGTGCAAACATCAACTCGGACACAATAGCTACATACAAGTAGAATCTGTTGAAGCAAGTTCATATGTATTTAGTAAGTGATATATTAATCTCCAATATTTTCACACTTTTCATAATGCCTACCACACACAATAATGTACATTACAATGCACTTCGTATTTGGCACACACATACAGTACATCACTGACCAATCAAGGTACACGGCATACAGTACTGTACATGGAGATATGACACCCACAGTAAGTAAAGACACCCTTAGTACTTGCCAAACAGAGGATGCATTGCAAAGGACAAAGAAACAGTGCAAAGAAGACTTCAGATATATGAGAAGTGAGGTGCAAATAGCAATCATATTAGCAGCACAACATTTAGAATAACGCATAGCAATCTATTACCAGTATGGCATGTACACAATGCCACAGGAAAAATACGAGTTTGTGAAATTTGCAAAAGTTCTTTCCTTTGAAAGAATACGTACAGCATAGCACCTCAAGGGAAATTGAAGATGCTCCCCAGAATGGCAGATATCCCGCATGCACGTACAGTACATGCACATACTACATATATGTACAGTACATGCACACACTATATGTACAGTACATGCACATACTATATGTACAGTACATGCACATACTACATATATGTACAGTACATGCACACGTACAATTTGGTATTGAAGACACACATACAAACGCACCTGGCATCATCGAATGTGTGTATCCTTTGATGCAGGGACAACGGCTTTACAAAGTACTTCTGCAGTACGCATGTTTTGGGCTCGGTAGTTGGTATGATGTAAGCTTGAACAGTTCCATGTTGTCCCTCAATTGTGCGTACCTTAACTTCAAGTCTGGTTGCTCCGCTCAGCCGATACGTCACCAGAACATAGTTACCAATCTATGGAAGAGGCACGTAATAGCCATAAATATTCATCATATCAAAGAGTAAAAATGAACCTCATTATTCACAGATTTCCTGAGTGGGTTTCATTTACGAACATTTTTGAATGCTACATTTGGCCTAGAACTTATGTAGTAGCAAAAATAGCAGATTTTGTGAAACTCTTTTCAAAAACATGTCTTCCAAACCAAAATAAGATGTGCGCAGTATCAAGTACTTACGAATATGAACCTTTACATTGCTGATGCAAATTATATACGTACGTATGTGGTGGAGAGAAAAAACCCTGCTATGCAGAAGTGCACACACAAACACACATGGGAAATAATTATACCATAGACAATACATACTACGCACATTGCGTGATGTCTGCATGTGTGCATGCTCTTTGTGTTTACAGAAAGAAATACAAGATCAATCTATTAAGATACAGTAACACCCAGGATATCTGAAACATATGGTACAGACGTGTACTGTACAATACATGAATTGCTACTGTAACACAACCCACAACATCTGGTGTGTACACATGTACAGTATAGATTGAAGGTGGTTGAGCTGTAGAAGCTGCCCATAAAGAGCAATCAGAGGCCAAACATAGTGATCTCTATAGACAAGTGGCTCACACTAAGAACTCCGATAGCAGCAACAAGTGGCCTTGCGACAATGTATAGTGGACTCTACACAAAGCTGGTCCCTGAGTACTATCTACACAAAGCTGGTTCCTGAGTACTATCTACACAAAGCTGGTCCTTGAGTACTATCTACACAAAGCTGGTCCCTGAGTACTATCTACACAAAGCTGGTTCCTGAGTACTATCTACACAAAGCTGGTCCTTGAGTACTATCTACACAAAACTGGTCCCTGAGTACTATCTACACAAAGCTGGTCCCTGAGTACTATCTACACAAAGCTGGTTCCTGAGTACTATCTACACAAAGCTGGTCCCTGAGTACTATCTACACAAAGCTGGTCCCTGAGTACTATCTACACAAAGCTGGTCCTTGAGTACTATCTACACAAAGCTGGTCCCTGAGTACTATCTACACAAAGCTGGTTCCTGAGTACTATCTACACAAAGCTGGTCCCTGAGTACTATCTACACAAAGCTGGTCCCTGAGTACTATCTACACAAAGCTGGTTCCTGAGTACTATCTACACAAAGCTGGTTCCTGAGTACTATCTACACAAAGCTGGTCCCTGAGTACTATCTACACAAAGCTGGTCCCTGAGTACTATGTACACAAAGCTGGTCCTTGAGTATTATATACGACGGGAAATTTTGCAAGACTTCATTTTCTTGAGCTTAGGAATAACCTTGCATTCAAGAATACCTACGTATTTAGTCATCTACACAGAGCACCCATCTCAAACATGGTAGGGACTGGTACATTCATGAAAGTAAAAAAAGCAAATCACATTTAAGCCCTTGATTAGGGAAGTATACGCCTCGTGAAAATCAGCTGTCCCTCAGTACACATGATGATTCTTAGGACAATTTCACTGCTAAGAATTGGCTCATACCACCAGTTCCACAAACACAAGGTTAATGAATCTCACAATTTCAATTAGTCAATCGTCTGGAAGGTCAACTTGTACTCAACCACGGCAATCATGTTCGTGAACTTATCCTGCTAGTTCCATTAACCCGGAACCTTAAGACCAAAGCAGCACAAGATAATGTACAAATATACATGGCAACCCAAGGTGTTCAGACACACAAGCAAAATTACAGTATATCCAAATCCCAGTACGATGCAGAAATATATATAAACTGCACTTTTTTGTTATCAGCTGCTGAGGCCATTGTGTTATCTACATAAGAACAAGCGGAACTCACTGCTATGTCAGGTGGAGTGTAGCTGACCACAGCTACACTCTTGTCAACTTCCTGGATGTCCAGAGGAACATTACTCTGATGTAAGGAGGAAAACATGTGCAATAACAGCAGGTCAACGACACGTGCAGTGGTTCACATGGTAAGCACATGTCACCATAGGCACACTACAGGCAGTGAGTCAGGGCTTTGTTATGAGGGAGTTGCCTTCTTGATGGCATGCATCTTGTTATCAATGTGAAGGGCTTGCCCTCTTAATGGTATCTTGTTATCAATGTGAAGGGCTTGCCCTCTTGACAGCATGTTGTTCATACTGTGAAGGACGTGCCCTCTTAACAGCATCTTGTTCCCAATGTGAGGGACTTGCCCTCTTGACAACATCTTGTTCCCAACGTGAGGGACTTGCCCTCTTGACAACATCTTGCTCCCACTTGGAAGGGAGGGACTAATTCCCACACACATGGATATATGGCTTCACCACCCCCTCGCTTATTGCAAGAATACATTTCATCCCCCCTCCCCATGTCCCTCTGCCCCCCTTTGCACACTCCTGACCATTTCCAAATGAAGGCCTGGTAGTAGTAATGTAGATATGGTGGATTCCTACGCATTCCCATGGAAGCATCCACATCAGAATCTTAAGCCTGTAAACTACGTACAAAGATTAATGTTATAGTGTTCAGTACAAAGAGCATTCTTGTCTACATCATTCTACATGAAGACTTTCCCCTACAATGCCAGCAAAATGTGCGTATTTATTGGTGGTACAATTCATGTTTGCTGATGCATGAATTTTAATGTATGACAATAGTATTTATCTCTATGCACACAGTAAGTCTGTGAAGTAGTAAGAGACAATGGCTTACACCCATACATACATAAAGGGAAGTACAGTGGAACCTCCGATTGCGGACTCTCCCAAATAAGGACACAGTATAATAAACGTTTCTACAAAGGACACAACCTGAGGTCCCAGTATAATTCCTACAATACATTTTGAACCTTCCAAAGAGGAAAACCTCTCTACAAAGAACACATTAACTGAATTTCTGCCCACCCCAAGGTGTCCTCTATTCGGAGGTTTCACTGAACTTTGAAATTTGGATCAAATTTGGATCCAAAAGCAAGAATGGCTATGAGCACACAGAAGCAGAAACAACCCTATTCACACTGCACAAAGACACTGTACAGTATAGTTTAGAGATACGCATGTACTGGTACGTACGTACGTATGTACATATCCGTATGTTATTATGAAGGATTCATAACACAGAATAGGGCAAGCTCTGTGTTCAGTTGCACAGTGTACGTATCTGAACATCAGCATATCATCATACTGGTCCAATAATGTGAGAACACAGAAAACTATGTATGTACTGTGCGTATGGTGGAACAGATACAGACATACGTGTGTACACTTCAGTTACACCCCCTACACACTACCTGCAGAATGATCGTATCCAGAGGTACTTGAGTTTCAATGGACAGTGTGTACCACGCTTCGTCTTGGTTTAGCTGAAATCTGTCATTTACGTCAAACTACAATCAAGAGAGAAAATTATGTATAAAGAGGTAGATTTAGCCCATAAATTTACATGCATGAAAAACCTACAAATAAAAGACACTCAACGGTCCAAATGATAGTGGTCTGTGTAGAGAGGTGAATGTTGTACAGAGGAGGTGAATGTTGTACAGAGGAGGCCCATGTACTATATATGGTCTGTACTTGGAAAGGTTGTGTTTCTATACTGGTGCTGAAGACAGGTTCCACTACACATGAGCACCACTTTCACTGGCTCAAGATGTACTGTACGTGCCTATGTATATAATCTGTGCATCCTGAAACACTACATGGCCTAAACACATAAATAATTCACAATTAAGTGATGACTAGTTCCATGGAATGAGATTTGTGAATACTGCAATACACTATCCAGGAAAGGGCGACACACAGCCACCTTGTGCCTCCCTCTAGCTTGGCCTAGTTAGTCTGGAAAGGAGGTCTAAATCCTCCGCAGCAGACATAATGGTCAAATAAGTCTAGGGCAACCAAACCTGACCTTGCCTACTGGATGGGCTTCATAGCTCAGAAGGTAGAGCATCAGTGTACCAAGCTGAAGGTTGATAGTTTGATCCCAGCGGAAGTCCACTTACCACAGGGCTGTTTTTCCCCACAGTAGATTAACTAGGCTAGGCTAGGTTTGGTTGTCGTAGACTTATTTGACCATTATGTCTGCTGCGGAGGATTTAGACCTCCTTTCCAGACTAACTAGGCTACGCTAGAGGGAGGCACGAGGTGGCTGTGTGTCGCCCTTTCCTGGATAGTGTATCACATAAAAACTTTCCAATTCCTTCATGGCCGCAACACAGGGTAGTACAATAGTACTCCCTTTAAGAGAGCACCCTCGTGAAAGACCACCCCTTCTGTAAGACCGGCTCTGCGGGTCACAAAAAGTACTAAGTTCCCCTCATCAGAGACCACCTCTTTTGAAAGACAATCTTTCACCTGCCCCTAAGGGTGGTCTTTCAAAAGAGGCACTACTGCATTTTCGTACGATTTAGTGATTAGCTACTGTATACCTTTGGTATGGCAGAAATCATGTCCTTGTCACTTGATGTTATGTTCTCCTTGTACCTCTCTCTAGCCCCCTTTATCCTCTCTTCAAGCAGGGCAATGTCCTCCCTATGTACCATCATACAGAAAAGCTCCATGCACAAGTGCAGACACAGAATGATCCATATTTCTAACACTGCATAGGTACAGTACAGTCAAACTCTGACAGCACAGTAGGTACCTCGGTTAGTAAGTACTCCTGGATAGTGAGTACTCATTGCTCTGTCCCTACCTCATGTAAAACCATTGACAGCACCTTGGATAGTAAGTACGTACCTCTGATAGTGAGTACCTATTTCACCTTCCCCTGAGGGAACTTACTATACAAGTTCTACTGTACATATATGATTCACCCACTGTAGGTACTTACATACTGTATACACACACATAGAACTAAAAGACACACGCACACACATGGATACAAAAATACATACGTACGTGCGCGCATGCACATTTTATAGCATATATTGTTACAGTACTAGAATATGCTACAAATGTATGGCTATAATTATACAACACAACACTGCTGCCTGTTTCATTGGGAGCTCCAATCCAACTCCAGTGTTGTACAAAACAAACCTACACAACAAACTAACGACAGACGCAGCATGTTGGTTGAAAATACATGTCTTAAATTAAATGACCAACGAAGCGCTAGAGGTCATGATCGTGACAGTTCTAACGTTCTACAGTATTAGCTAGGAACTCCTTCATCCAATTTTGCTTTAACAAAGGTCAAGCATTGTTTTAACTCCCTTAACACAAAGTAAGTATAATAATTAAAAAACATGTACGTATGCAAAACATGTTATAAGCATTATTTCTACTAATATGGTGATTCGGCTTGTGGGGAGGGGGGCACTGCCACTCTCTACACTTTTGTGGAGGAAAATACTCCCACTGCCCCAAGGTTCCTACACCTATGCAGCATTTGTACTCACTTAAGTGCAGCAATTTTGGTTCTTGTCTCACTGCTGATGATTTCTGCTTGGTGCAAGCTAGTCCTCGAGGTCATGCCTACTATCTGACCATTGTAGGTTCCAACAACTATCTCCTTGTGATCCGCGGAACCGACATAACCTCCAGCTACAGATGAGATACTCTCGGGGAAGCTCTAGACACAGTGGTAAGAAACACAAAATAAGGAGGTACTATGTATGTAGGAGTATGCAATTTAAGGCCTCAATACATGGTGTATTGTGTGTGTGTGTGTGTGTGTGTGTGTGTGTTGTGTGTGTGTGTGTGTGTGTGTGTGTGTGTGTGTGTGTGTGTGTGTGTGTGTGTGTGTGTGTGTGTGTGTGTGTGTGTATTTGTGCACACTTGCGTGTGGTGTACTTGCATGTGTGGGGGAGGGGCAGTGACCCCCTCGTCCTTGAAATGGTCCGAACAATGTACAGTGTACGTACTCTTACACACATGGATACATGTGATTGCCACCTTCTCTGAAAGTGAGTGTGCATACGCATATACCCGTGTGTGTGTGTGGCAAGGGACAGCAACATATTTGTGGTCATACCACTAGTCCAACCTCTTAAACAAAACAGTGCTGTACGTAATACGCACTTGTCAAAGTACGTACGTATTTGACTAATCCTTTAACATCGTCCGAAGCAGGGGAACGGTGCAGTGATGTCCATACAAAGTGATAAAAGGTAAGTGAGACGGCATTGTATGTATGTAGTTGCACATTCAGCTGTACATACTGTATTGCGTGTTGGATGCCACCAAAATACCGCATAGTAGGTAAATTTTGATGGGTAAAACTATCGCGCATGGCTATTTCTCGCAAATCCCTAAACTTCACGAGGCCATATCTTTTACTCAGGTGACAATAAGAAAGTAGCTTTCGTGTGAATCATGTGATTGAAATGGCACAAGATAGAGATGTTTACACTATTCAGACTTCTGTCGAAGCTTCAAGGATGTGTTTACTTTCTAATGGCCTATCAAGCTTTGGGTGTGGACTCTCCGCCTGATTGTCGTGTTTAATAAACTTCAAAGACAATGAATAGCACGACTAGTGTTTTGAAGACACAGCCAGCAAAATCTTAGTGCCAACTGCAAATAAATCCAGTTATAAAGAACAAAGTCTGACTGCTGCTTCACAAGGTGGAAATGGTGTAGGTGCCTAGCGTGTATATACTACCTGAGCCTGATGTAGCCATGGATGTTCGAAGTTCTAAGATTTTGTGAATCAAAAATTTTGCAAATGTTGGGATATTTGTGAAATTTGCAAAAATATCCCTATGCAAAAAAATTCCCGCTATACGGGTGTATAAACACAATCATGTGTATGTGCTTACGTACGTACATGTGAAAATTTGAGGACAGGTTCTTCAGATTCGTCGAATGAGTAGAGCTGAACGATGCCATCATCTCTTCCAACCAGTACATCAGGGACACCATCCAGAAGGACATCATGTACAGCCAAACATGTAACACCTACAGGTGAATAACAAGAGATGGTGACAGTCTCAACAATAATACATCGAGCAAACAGACATATGGCAGTACACATATAAACGCAGTCCCTAAAAAGGAACACATAACAAGTAAACAGACATCACTACAGCATGCGTAGGAAAGTGGATGGGTCTCACTGGAAACAGAAGGATATTACAAAAAATGTTGTCATAGGAAAACGATCACTACGACACTATAGTTCTCCCAGACTATGCCTGATGTACCATTGGTTCACTATGTAATGACTGGCTACAACGCATGCTATGGATTAGCAGAACATTGGGAGACCAACAAACAAAGGAAAACTGTCTTGTGTGTGTGTGTGTGTGTGTGTGTGTGTGTGTGTGTGTGTGTGTGTGTGTGTGTGTGTGTGTGTGTGCGTGCTGCGTGTATGCGTGGTTACGTAAACTGTGTACGTGTGTGTGAGCAATTGTGTGAATCCACCATGTCCCCAAATAGAACGGATGTTCACTTATCTACTGTAACTACTATATTACATTAAGGTTGACCAAATAAGTGACTTAAAATTGTTGACAATTTAACATTGTTGCTAATACAGGGAGTTAGATGGTTGCATTACTAAGAAAATCTATGGTTTCATATGTATACTATACGGAAGGAGAGTCCTGGGATGCACTTGTGGTGTAAATGATAGTTTTCCGTGTTGTCAAGCACTCTAAGGTTTATCAAAGTACATTTGTATCAACAGATAGATCAAATTAGCACACACATGCATGATTAGGTAATGCTGATATATGTAGAATTAAGGGCATGCATGGAGTGGACAAATCAAGGGAAAAGACAAGTCAAGAGGTCTTTGTGTTTGAATCAACCACCAGCTGAAACTCTTAGGTACAATAAGAGTGTACATGTCTTACATACATATTTTCATAGCAGAATCACGAGAAAATTAATTACCATGACCACAAGCCCAGCCAAATGTGATTAGGTGTTGGCATTGGCAATGGAAGCCTTAGAATGAGGAACTCTTTGGCTTCAATGTGCAGAGTGATATGTGGATTCCGTGGAAGTATACCAATCCAGTTCTCACACACACTCAGTGCACGGACATGACAGTGCACAGCACACACATGTTCCTAAATCCGCTACATAAGGTCACTTGATGGTGCAGTGTCTAGTGGAAGTACATATTTCATCATCATGTGTACTCGGTGTTCTCCCCAGGTATCTTAAGGCATGTTGGTCAAACATGCCTTCTTTAGTCACTTTAATACTATTTAGGCCGTACAAAGTTAATTTTAAGTTTCTGGTCCCCTTCCTGGTCATTTTTTTCAGGTGAAAAAAGAAAAATAATTTTTTTAAAAGAATAGTCAGTTAGCATGCTGGGTTCAAACCCTGACCAAAATATTATAAAATATCAAGTAAAGCATGTGTTTTCAGCATGAACACATGCACAACCATTGTGTTATTGTGGAACTAGAGGCTGTCTGGTTCCATACAGACATGCACTCCCCATCTAATTGTGCTGTATAGGTTTGTATCATCTTTCAACTTGTTTCAATTCAGCATTGTTGTAGCATTAATAGCATCTGTTCACAGATTAAGGAATATAATATTTGCATGAATGCCTTTTTCAATGACTAGATTGAAAAAAAATAAAAATAAAAACCCTGGTGGCCTGGTCAATATTCAAAGATGTACAAGACCAGAAACATATTATTAACTTTGTGTGGCCTTATAGGAAAAACATGTCCACATTCATACATGTACGTAGATCATGGAAACCTGTTTAGGACAAACCATGCTAGTGCCGAAAACTAAAGCTACAAGCAATTTGTGATGCATTGCACGTATACGTATATGTATGCATGTACAAATGTACATACATATTCAACATGCCTGAAATTATTCTTCGCAGAACACTGTCTACATTATGTATGGACTATATGTATGCATGTGTCAGTACGTACTTACACATGACAAATAATAGAAATTGCTACCAACTTGCATGCAAACATGACGCATGATGGAAAACATCATTTCTCAGCATATACGTAAGCAAAGACAGTGTTGTTACAGCACAGGAAACTGTACCATCCATTAATGTGGAATGCGTGGAAAGTGGTGGACCTGCAGATGTTGGCCAGGTGAGCCACATCTACGTATGTGGTACCATATGCCACCACACAGCACACAAGCCAGCAATGGCCATACAATAGAGGCATCTACATACACAGCTTACTAAGTATACAAGGACATGCAGCATACATAAATTAGTGTAAGCATATTTGTATGTAGATAATCCACAACCAGATGAATAGTATCGGGTGGAGCACTCGTTTCTACGTACTATTTAGATTCTGTTTCCAACATTCTAAGCAACCTGTCCCTAACAGACACATACAGTACATCTATGTGAGCACGTGCACTCATACAGTACATCTATGTGAGCATGTGCACTCATACAGTACATCTATGTGAGCATGTGCACTCATACAGTACATCTATGTGAGCATGTGCACTCATACAGTACATCTATGTGAGCACGTGCACTCATACAGTACATCTATGTGAGCATGTGCACTCATACAGTACATCTACAGTATGTGAGCATGTGCACTCATACAGAACACAGCGGAACTTCGTCAGTAAAGTACAATAAATGGCCGACCAAAAAGTACATACACACTTTCTGAAGTACGTATACAGGTACTATCAGTGCTGTTCTCTGTCTTGTACACGAGGCATAGAGAGAGCAAGGAGTACTTACTATCCAAGAGTATGTACATCCTGTTCTAGGTACTCACTAACCAAGTTCGACAGTTCAGAGAAGTCCAGTACATTGTGGACAGTGCACAGGAAATTCTCACCTCCTTCCCTTCTCTCATTGTCAATATCCCAGTGATACACGGGCTCTTCAGAACCAAGTTGTACCAAACCTATCCTTCCATTTTGAGTCCCATAAAGCACATCTTCTCCTTCACCTGAAAACATAGTATGTACATACCGTATATGCATTCATGTAAACCATACGTACGTAGGTATGTAAGTGTGTACATGTCATCAGAATGTGAGGGTACCAGGGTAACACATACCGAACACATAACCTTCTGAGCTTTAGTTACAAAATACTTTGAAGGCACTCACACGGAAATGAAAGGAAAATCTAACACTGTATAAGTATTTACATACGTACATACGTACATACGTAGGTAGGTACAAGGAGCACAACTGGCTCTCAGATCACTATACTCCGACTTATGGGAAACCAAAGACAGCTTTCCGCTATGGAAGAAGTATGATTTAGATTGTGAACTGGCAACTCACAGAAAAGCTATAATGGTCCTATAAACATAATACTCCCTATATACGTATCTCTCTGTATGTTCATACATATCATATGTAAGTACATGGTGTTTGTTCAGCATGTGCTCAACCCCCATGCATATGTGCATGCACATTAAATACTCAATAGGTTTGATTCCCTGCAAGGAGAATTGAGCATACGTACTTTGTCCAGCGCCGTAAAGTGTAGTACACTTTGGCGGGCCTGCCACTTCAACCTCATACACAAGCTCTGAACCGTGAAGCAACCTCAGTGCGCAGTCTTGGCAGGCAAGAACAGGGCTCAACCCTTCAGTCCTGTAAACACACAGTACAAAGAGAAAAGGCAACATCTAAGTATGTATATACATAGCTAGTACACAGTAGAGTGGGGAATTGGGAATTTGCATAATCTTCATGTAGAGAGTGAAAATTGTCGACAAAGACCACTCAAGGGCCAACCAATAGTGAACTCTACAGACATGTGATCCTCCCACAGTTGTAGCATCAATGATTGAAGTGGTCTACAGCCCAACCTGCAGTGGTCTCTACAGACACGTGGCCCCCTATATACAGGTTCACTGGATGTTGTGGAGAGAAGCATTAGGTGTGACAGTAGCGTGCAGCAAGATGTGAGGGTTCACACCAGTCTGCATATATATGTATTCCAACTAGAAAAGTCTATGAAATGCAAGACCCATGAGGTAGGTGACAAACACTACGTATTACAGTGGTGCATATTGTACACTTAGCAAGCACATGTGCATACTGTCCCATTCCCCTGGTTACTACGAATTTCTGATATATGCAGTCAAGTGATATTCAGGCTTTAGGGAATGGCAATCTACTGCATACGTGCATCAGACAAGGATGAACACCATTCAAAAAAATCCTCCATCATCATACATATTCATGTTGACAAGTCTTTCTGGTTGAGGTAGACATGCCCGATATCAGCATGGACACTGAACAGTGTTGTTAAAATGTACCTTAAGCAGCTTAAAGTTTCACAGTCTGTACACTTTGTCCACTCTACACAGAGTCACGGAAGCTTCTACCGGGAATGCACACAACCCACACATCAACACTAGAGATATCCCCCTTTTGGTAATAAACACAGAAACAGAAAACATCTAGGACATTCGTACGTAGACTAGTGCCATGTGAAAAATGTTGGGAAGTTTCCAAAGCCACAAAGGTAAATTGATTCAGGGCACTCCATCAGCCTGCCAGATGGTCACTACCACTAAAGGTCATATGAGTACAATACTGGCCAAGTCACATGTCAGTTTTGTGAATGAGGAGGGGAGAAAACCAGCAACCCCTCTTGTGGTCCACTTGGAAATGGTTACTTTAGCCTCATATGAACTCAGTTGAGGGCTTAAAATTCCCAGAAATTAGAGACCACATTTCGGTAATACCAAATTAGAACACACAATTCACACACACACATACAAATGTACATGGATAAGGTTGCCCTTTCCTGCCAGCCTTCCCCAAAGAAAAAGAATGTGTAGCTTCTTTTGTTGATAACATCGCTATGATATTCTTGTTGGTAGATAATTTTACAGGCAACTAAAGTGTTCCTAGTAGGACATGGTGCTTGATAGCACATAAGGAAGGACATTATTGTGTGTGTCATACGATATGTATGGATCATCAGTTTCAGATACAACAACTTCATTGTTTAACTGAAAAACAATATCAATACAGATTAGTAGGATCAGAACTTCTGCTAAATGTGAGCTCAGATGACAGCTCTGTAACTTTCTTAGAAAACGAAATGAATGGACTGGGGTTAAGTAACGTAAAAAGAACACCATGCACGGGCTCATACAAATGTACAATCATAGATATGGTTCCCCTTTTTCAACAAAGGTATTCCTAAGAAGGGAACTGCCTGAGATATGCAGGGCATCAATTGCCTGCTTTCACTAACTGCTACATAACCACTGAAAATATTATCCGAAGCAAAAATGGCAAACAAACATGGCAAAGTGTCTGGCCATATGAGGGACTGACAAACACAAATAATGAATAAATGGACCACAGTAAGTTTCCCCTACATGGAAGTACCCTTATTTTGGATGGTTAAATGTACACATGCCAGCATGAGGGATTTCAAATGGGGCAGAGCAACAGCATCCTGTTAAAGGAGTCGGCTGCATTTTGGAGGCATCCTTTATCTGACGTTCCACTGAATACATATTATGTATACATACATACTTAAAATATGTACATACAACATTAGCATACATCATGCTTCAGTTTTCGCAGGTTGGAACTTTCGTGGATCTTGGTTTCTAGCGATTTTTGTGCTTTTATATTCATGGGGCCATGTTTTACCATTGCACAAGAGCCCGATCTAAATTTTCACAAGTGTAAATGTTTGTAGATGGCTTAATTCCAATCTGTGAATACCACAACTATAAAACATGTGAAAATTAAAGTGCATATTATGACATTTAAGACATGAAAATGCATACACTGAGGAAAGCACTGAGGAATGTTTGTGAACCATATCCTGGTTATGGACACTGACTACACTACATCATGCAGTAAGACAGATTACAAAGAACATACGTAATGTAGAATAACCTCTGAATAAACAATGAACAAATACCCCATATTATACGCACTTCTACAGGGTCCTAAGATGTACCCAGTAGGATAGTTCCATAAGTTCCACTGTTACTGCTATGTACGTACGTATATCATAAGTGAACCATACAAAAACTCTATTGTCAAATCGAAACAATAGCAGAGAGTCTGGTTGGAGACAGGAGCTTCTGCTGCATATACGTATATGAACTCAAAGATACAAAAAATTAAACTTCACAGGAAAAAAATTCACAAAGTTCTATTGTGCTTCACATCATATGCGATCCATACAAAAACTCCATTGTTGAACTGAAACAATAGCTAAAGATCTGGTTGGAGACAGCTATAGAAACCTTACACACACATGAACAAAATAACTACTTAAAAGTCACAGGAAGCAAGAGAGATCACAGACACACAAACTCAAAGAAGACAATGAACACATTCATACAAATGCAGATAAGTATGTAATATGAGATAATTTCCGTAACAAAAAATATTCTAAAAACTGTTAGGGTATATTTTGGAATACAACAACAATATGGAATCTTGTGGATACCATATCAGTAGCCAACAGCTAACAGCTCCCCACATTAAATAAGAATACCTGATACCTGATTCCCGATATCTAATGTATTTCGATAATATGAATAAAATACGTATATGTACGTGCACAAATTTGATAAGTAGAAATACAATAACTCAATGGATTCTCCTCCTAATCCTGGACAGCGTTTAAACACACACTAATCATGAACATGGATAGACTACTTTGCACACAAACACCTTTTGATTACATAGTGGACATTTGCATAGTGTGGACAGTTCTACGTACAGGGCCCAAAGGAGGCAACATACTGGATATGGAATTTCTGTAACTTCATACCCCCCCCCCTAATAGATCTGTAATGGTCCCCTACTATCTGAGATTCCATGGTACGTACATATGTACAGTGAAACCTCTCTAATCCGACACCTCTATAATCCGACCATCTTATGAGGTACAGTCACCACATTGGAGTATGCTAATAGTCACTCCGTATCCAACAACCTCCTAATCTGACACTTGTTTTTCAGTCCATGGAGTGTTGGATTAGCGAGGTTTCACTGAATGCACAATACTATACTTGACTGATGTATACAGGGAACTATGTACTATGCTGAAAGATAATATATTTGGCAGTATATGTATGTAGAATCGCCCAACTGCCTAGTTACATCAAATTCTTGGAAGTACATATGTACACATTACACCGGAAACTGAACTCAAGAAAATAGTACCAGTGATTGAAATGCAGCAAAGGTGTCGAAGAACAGTACATTCTCTACAAGGAAACATTTCCTGTATGTAAATATAACCTTTACATTTCCTATACCACTGTCCCTATCATAATGGAAAGTATGTGAACCCATAAAAAGCAATGAGGTCAGGGATGCGCATACATAGATGCTTAAGATAGAAACTGAGAAAGGGGAATACAGCGGAACCTCATATAACAAACTCCCCTAATAGCGAAAACCTCTCCATAACAGACTACACTTGTGTATCCAGACAGATTGCTATGTGATAAAACAAACTCTGTATAGTGAAGACTTTCAGGTCCCAAAGTGTCCATTATAGAGAGGTTCCACTGTATCACAATGGACCACAAGTGATTGGATGAAGACACAGGGGGGGGGGGGGGGGGGGGGGGGATGCGCTCTGTAGTGGTCAGTGGTTACAGCCAGACAAACCACCATCCTGCCTCCCTCAATCCGAAGTCACAGCTACAGTACTAATGAAATATTGTACATTTGTATGTGAGTACGTTCACACCATGGATCACTGTGGGCTAATCAGTTCAGCACCTGTATTACCAGGTATTAGACCTGTCGTTTCAACACTCTATTCTTAGAGTAGTCTGTTTCGACACAACAACCCTCATTACATCATAGATACTCTATGTCCACGGTTACATTTATCTCATACATCAGTATGAACATGGAGTCTGCCCAATTCCATTGATATTTCAAACATTACTGCATAAATCGACAGCATAGTGAAACAGTGCTCTCCCTAAGTACGTATGCACGCATTTCACAGCATGTCGGAGCAACATGCCTTCTTCCCCCCCCCCCCCCCCCCGTCTATGTACGTACCAATACACATTCACAAACTCAGTACAGTACATATCAAGAACATGCAGTATTAATAGCAATACAGTAACTGAAAATGAAACCTCAAGCTATGTACGTATTAGTGCACTGCCACAGATAAGCTAAGAATCTGCGTGTGCTGTATATACGTATGTACGTACACACAGTACGCATGCAGTCACTCAAAGTATGTACAGTGAATATGTGGCTTGATTGGAATACTACGGAGGGACATTTCGGGAGAATATAGTGAATACAACATGTTACGCACCTCTCTAGTGGCAGGCAAAGTACATCATTAATCCTGTCCGAACACAGGAAATAATCGGTGTCCTTGCAGTCCTCAAAGTGGTTATAAACATTCTTCCCAGATATAAAGAGATCCACTCCACTAATGTAGCTGTAATGGCCATAGAAATCACAAGTGACACCTTGAGCTGAAGTAATATAGGCTATTAGCACTAGTATATACACATATTGCAAGGAATAAATGTACGTACATAAGTATTCCAGACCAACCAAAACAAACATTAGCAGGATAGAATGACCAAGGAAAAGCCAACATCTCAGAACAAGGACATCATGTTGGTAAATGTTACACATAGACAGGTGACTACAAATAAAATATGCTTTTAAAATTAATGTGGATAAGTGTTACTATATATAAATCTCCATGTCATTGGTCATGCATGTGTCAAAATAAACACATTACGTATGTAAACATACTTAAAATGTCTAAGTACACTATGTCACATCATATGTAGCTCAGCTATGCAGTTTGTACAATAGAAAGTGTGCGTGTGTGAGTATGTACGTAGCTATGTGTTTGTGTACGCTGGTGTGTGTCGGTGTGCGTGTACAGGCAGGAAGAACTGCAGTTTGATGTGGACAAGCACATACCTGAAACCTTACACACACACACACACACACACACACACACACACACACACACACACACACACACACACACACACACACAACACACACAACACACACACACATATTTTGTATGTCTTCTGTAAGATTAGTGTCAAAACGAAGGAACTGCTTTCCTTTCTTGCTGTACCCAAACACCTCAACCCCAGCAGCAAAGAAAATCTTCTCTCGCAGCGATCCTGGGGCTCCTCCCAGCTCCAATCGTGCAATCTTATGACCAGGAAGGGTCTTGAATAGAAACTACATGTACAATGAAACAATAGAATCTGTTTAACTGCAAACAGCAATAAATTTAGTCTTGGCAACCACACCTATGTATGTACGTCCCTCTTGCATTAGGCTAGTCTCGTGAACCAGACCACCCCTTTGCTTAATGGTCTGGTTCAAGCAACTATGATTACCTCTGTATTGTCCAACAACAATGGCGAATGGTAAACAAGGAGTAAAATGGGTGCAGTTGAAGATACACAATAAACATTCAATGTTTAGTAACTACATCATCAACACTGCAACATATATATTAGGCTAAGCCCTGAATGCAACAGCAATAATAAACATGTTCCAGGATCAGCTTGTGCCCTAATAGATATTGCTGAGAGGGAGGTGTCCTAGAGTTTCTCCTTCAAACATCGATATAACGAGTTGCATACATATTATATATATATATATATATATACATATACGTATATTGATGTAATACCTGTTCGAACACTCCCATACAAACATAGAGAGCATGAAAGATGGCTGTAGGTGTCCTGGGAAGGAAGTGATTGGAGATGTATGGAGCTTCGTGCAATACGTGGCTTACCGATGGCTCTCCTTTCTTCATCGAAAAACAAGACAATACTCCGTCGCTGTCACCTACAACAATCTTCACAAAAGGTAGAGCATGAAGTCATCAAATTGCACAATCTAACAGAGTATGATGCTGTGTTGAGCAACTAAAAGTGCACTTCCAAGAGTGCGATGCTCTCAGATAATCTTACTTTTTGGGTTCCTTTCTTTGTCAAAGGTAACAACTGCAACGTCCTCGGAGACAGGGCCCCCACCTGCAAAATGAAGAACAAGTGTGCCTAGTAGTCCTGCACTGCAATATTTTTTAATCATTAAATTGACATGAAGTGTCAACCTATACGTTTGTACATGGAAATACACTGAGGTCCCTTACGTGAGTGTAAAATACGTTTTTGAAGTTCACGTCCATGGTTGGAAGAGACTCCCCGCCTATGACGATTACAGGTAAACGAGAATTCACGCATTTCGTCCTATAGAAAATGGCGGTGTTTCTGGGATACACGTGTTCCAGCTATGAAGTGTAACGTATTGCAATTTTATGAGAAAGTCATTGTGATGGTTTACGGAAGACGTCTTAATTCCTTTATTGGGCTCTATGTTATGCCTGGGGGAAGGGTTTGTATCTACAGTGCTTACTCTATCAGTGTTTATTACTCAATTTCATTCGTATCTGAGCGGTTCAGTGGCTTGTTTGCTTATGCACCGTGGCACGTGGACCTTTTCAATTTTGTATGATTTATCATACTATTGCATGAGATATTCGGGTAGGGCTCATGGAGAAGTAGGGGTTGCACAAGTTCTTTAAGAACCTACAGGACCCATACACCCCGGCTGAATACCCAGTCCAGGTATCTATAGACACAACCATATTGTTGTCCTACTGTCCTTTAGTAAATTCTACCTGTATCTATGGTCCTATTGTACCTTAGCAATGCAGACTGATGCTAACTAATGAGTGTATGTGTGGAACTGGTAGAATCAGACTGAGGTACAAACAGTGCTGGGAAACTGCAATAATCTGAAGCCTTGTCGTTGACAAGGTTATGAATGTGTTGACATGTAAGTGGCATAGCATCAGGAGAGATCATGACCTGTTCTAAATTGACAATATTGTTAATATTAATCAGTAAACTTTGCTCTTGATGTACTGGATTGCAATGCATGGATTGATGTTTATGGATCACGACGGATAGTGTACAAAGCACAAAAAGTACTGCAAACTCACCAAAGATAATTATATGGCACTTGAAGAAATCACTTTAAGTGTATTACAATTATATCGTTTAGCAATCAAAATCATTATAATCTAGCCACATCGTATTGAAAACAATGCTTCTGCTCTCGCTGCATGCTATTATGTTTGAGATGTATAATAATTATTATTCAGAATCTAAAACTGCATGAGTTTGAAACGTTTGCATACAAATAGAATACTTTCATCCTAGAAACAAGCACATTATTATAAATGTGGTTCATTGAAAAGTATGCCAAATTCTACACTAACATCTTTGATTGAGCCTTTCAGACACAAACTATGAATTGCAGGCCGAGACAGTCTTTACAGGGGCTTATACCAGTCCATGCAATGCATGCATGACTGTATAATATAATTCACTTTGAAATTAGTACATTAAGTCTATAGTATAATATATAATGATCCTAATGAGTTTGGGAAAATGTATAAGGGGTTCAGGTATGCTAAACGTTTGCACATGACCTCGGAGGAAAATTCAAAATATACTCAGAACTTTACCCAGGCACCCTTATTGCTATTGCACAGACTCTGAGGCATACATGGAGTGGACTACAGCTTAGGTCAAAGGCGATTGAAGCAGTCACATGACTGCAATAATGTGCCCATGGTTTCATTCAGGTAGTGTTCAATGACATGCAACCTATAGACATGCAAGTAAACCCTAATAATGTGATCTGTATCAACTGCATGGCTTCCAGCTAGATTCCTTGGATTGCAGACTGATAATGCAAAGGTTAATGAATTACACAAAAGCATTAGGCAAAAGCTGAAGGATAATCGGATGAGCCGAACAGGGAACATTTGTGGTGCTTATCAATTAGAATATACAAAGGTAAACATAAGGGATGATATGGAAAATTCCCAGATTTATACATTGAATATGTACTGTAAGTATGTCATTCTAATATTATGTAGCCTTTATTGACTTCCAGAAGGCCTATGACAGGGTGGATAGACAGATGTTGTGGTCTTGTTTGTGGCAAAATGGAGTAAGAAGAATTAAACTTTCTGAAACTTTTAAAAGCTTTGGGTTGTAAGTATCAGGTGAAAGTGGTTGATGAAGTGAGTGAGGAGTTAGCAATTACTGTGGCTGGGGTCTTAGTGTGTTTTTTTGCTGCTCTTGTTTTCACTGTACATTAACAGCCTGGTAGTTGAATTAAAGAGAAGTGTTTGTGGGGTTAGATGTGGTGCATCTACCATTCCCAGGTCTGTATGCTGATGATATGTCCTTGCTCGGCAACGATGCTGCCAGCTTGAAATGTGGCCTTTCTGTCGTGGTGTACAGAGTGGAATGGGGAGCTAAAAGCAACACCAAGAAGTCTGGCACTTTCAGGGCAATCCATCAAGAAACTCCCACTGCATGCCTGAATTGAAAGCAATGCTCAACAGTATTGCTTGGAAAAGGATTACAAATTTCTGATTGATAGAGATGAAAAACCGCCCAAAGTTATGAGTTTGAACACCATTTGCAAGTCTGCATGTTAACAGATGCTGTGATGCTCCTAACAAGGCTTACAGAACAGTGCTTATGAAATTGAGAGGGGGATCAGTTCACTTCCACATTGAAACTGGAAGATGGAGAGGGTTCCAATTAAGGGGAGAGTGTTTTTGCAAGGAATGTCCTTCTTCCGGCCAGGTGATATTGAAGATGTCGAGCATTGGCTACTCCACTGTGATGCATGCATGGCAAGCCAGCAGAGTGATTTTTCTTTTTGAAATCTGCAAGCTTATCTCAGTCTGAGTGGATGATTTTGCATGACATTGTCTGGATGATGACCATGCAGAAGACTGCAGTGATCTTGGACATTGCATGTAAGATCCCATCGATAGACACATTTTGTGTTTAGCAGTGCTTCATTGGACTGCTTGTTCCAGTGTCTTGTGACATGTTGCACTTTAATATTAATAATAATAATATAATTATATGAACAATAGATATAATATTTTGACAGAGGTTAATTGTTCTGTTTGTTCTTGTCCATGAATATTGTATATATTGTCATATTGTGTGTGTGCAGTGTGTGTGTGTGTGTGTGTGTGTGTGTGTGTGTGTGTGTGTGTGTGTGTGTGTGTGTGTGTGTGTGTGTGTGTGTGTGTGTGTGTGTGTGTGTGCGTGCGCGCATGTGTTTGACATTTTGAAGATTTTTGTTAGTTTGGAGCCAGGTATGTGACTACATATTATTGAATTAAACCAACTGTTTCTACAGGGGCAATAGAAGCTACATAAAGCTCCATTGGATCACGATAATCGGATAATAAAATTTTCTGAGTGAACCTGTTACAGTAACAGATGAAGGGGAAATTGAACTTCATAAGCCAGAGCAATAATTTTCTTTGAACTGAACAATAATCTGATTACCAAGCATAATTAATATGATATGGCTTTGCATCAGCTAGTGTATGTGCATGCATATAGTATAAATTGATGTCTGAGCTGAGTACTGTGGACCTAGTTTTGTGTTGGATGGAACTTAACTAACCTATATAAGGATGAATTAATAATTGTGTATTCTATATTTATTTGTGGTGCTTACATTGAATGATTACATGCATCTTGCTTATACAAGGACTAGCTTGCATGCATGTCATTGTATCCTATCCAGCAATTGCTTCCACTTCCAGTTCCCATACCATGATTGCATATCATCAAGGGGATTAACTGCTGCAAGCATTTGCATGGCTTCAAGTTATTACCTTGTTGGTACTCACTATAGTGAAAGTATCTGTACGCATACTTGGGTCTGCTATTATGTCATATCAAATCAGTATGCCTTTCAGTTTTGTTTATATTAAACAATCATGCTCATTAACTCACAATCATGATTAATAATTTAAACATTGACAAATGTACTACATTTCCAAAACGTAAATTATTATATGTAGGCGTGGTTTGTTATTGAGAACTTATAAGGATCACTAGGGAAGGTTCTGTAGTGTTGTTTGTGGTATGCCATGCAATGAAGGTGTTTATTGTGCAGATATAAGTACACATTAATTCACACCTACATGCATGCACTCACAAATGCACACACATGCACACACACACACGCACACACACACACACACACACACACATGTACACAGGGACACACACACACACACACACACATGCGCGCACACACACACTTGATGTAAAATTTTCACCCCTTGTGAACAAAAATGAAGTCAATGCTCTCGGAACTTATACAAAGATTTCTGGAGGGCTTATTACTATATTCATGTGTTATATATACATGAAACACTTGTATAAGTACAAATTTGAGCACTATATATATATATATATATATATATATATATATATATATATATATATATATTCGAGGTTCAACTCTACTAGATTTACAGATCGAGGTCATGAAAGACTAGATGCCCATATATAGCAGTACTAGCGGAGCACAAGTATATTATATAGAGGCAACCTTTCATCAAGATGTAGGGAAATACCCCAGAAATTTTCATTGAATATTCATTATGATATCTTGGATTGCATGAATCTGATACTGGGTGCCAGTGTACTCCTGTATTGATTGTGGATGTGAGCACTGTGTGAAAGAATGGAGTGAACAAGCCACATAAGAACTATCAATAGTTACCTGTCTGTGCTTCCCTATAGTAGGTTCATCAAGTATGCAAGTATTGTGTTGATATCAGCATGATATCTCACTGAGACAATGTAAATAGAGAAGTTTATGGCAATTGTGTAATAATGATAGATACTCTACTGGAATCATAAACAAAGTCCCATATTGGTAGATGCTTGCTGTTGACTCTCACGGATTAGGTGAATTGTGTTAAAGTTATGGTTAACTGTCTTACATTATAATATTGTCCGATATAAAATACTAACCTGAAAGATGTGAGGGGTGATTGCCAAAGAAGCCTGCATGCCCAAGAAATAACAATAATATTAAACTAGTTCTGTATATTATGTATACCTCCTGTGGATATATATTGTCCACAATTCTATAAAACTAGGTCTCATTATATGTCCCCATATGCGCCTCGCAATTGTGCCACCTAGAAGACTGTGTATGCTAAACCATTATATAATAACATTATACTATGTTATATATACTTAATTATCCATGTATGTATATATCCGTGCTTAAGGTTAGCATAGGACATCCTAAGGCAACGTTACCTTAGGATGTCCTATATATATATGCTAATTTGTGACAGTTACTGTGTAATATCCATATCACTGCATGTGAGCAACCCGCTATAGCAATTTTCATTCACTAGCATCCACTGTAAGACTTCAGTACCTTCCTGCCAGGAAACATAGTGCAAGCAGCAGATCTAATTATCAGTAGCCACCTAACAGAAGCACTTTCGTGTACTTACATGAGTGCAATTTAGATTGAATGAATCATCATTTAAAATCTGATTACTGCAGGAACAAACTGTAAGGAGAATGACAACAAATCAAAGATAATGAAAACTTACATAATATATCACACAGGTAGTGTTTCTACATAGTCATGGCTTCACACACGTATGCATGTAGCAAGTGACGTTCGCTAGTACATTACATGGAATATACATACTTTGCAAGAAAAGAATTTATTTTACAAACATACTCGCATACAGATAAACTCATGGCTATATATGTATATAGTATACATTGAATTACTGTGGTACTCCTATATATATATATATATATATATAGACTCATAGATTCCACCAATGATAGAATGATGAATATTGTGTGTGTGTGTGTGTGTGTGTGTGTGTGTGTGTGTGTGTGTGTGTGTGTGTGTGTGTGTGTGTGTGTGTGTGTGTGTACATGTGTACGTGTGTGTGCATGTGTTTGTGTGTGCATGTGTGTGTGTGTGTGTGTGTGTGTGTGTGTGTGTGTGTGTGTGTGTGTGTGTGTGTGTGTGTGTGTGTGTGTGTGTGTGTGTGTGTGTGTGTGTGTGTGTGTGTGTGTGTGTGTGTGTGTGTGTGTGTGTGTGTGTGTGTGTGTGTGTGTGTGTGTGTGTGTGTGTGTGTGTGTGTGTGTGTGTGTGTGTGTGTGTGTGTGTGTGTGTGTGTGTGTGTGTGTGTGTGTGTGTGTGTGTGTGTGTGTGTGTGTGTGTGTGTGTGTGTGTGTGTGTGTGTGTGTGTGTGTGTGTGTGTGTGTGTGTGTGTGTGTGTGTGTGTGTGTGTGTGTGTGTGTGTGTGTGTGTGTGTGTGTGTGTGTGTGTGTGTGTGTGTGTGTGTGTGTGTGTGTGTGTGTGTGTGTGTGTGTGTGTGTGTGTGTGTGTGTGTGTGTGTGTGTGTGTGTGTGTGTGTGTGTGTGTGTGTGTGTGTGTGTGTGTGTGTGTGTGTGTGTGTGTGTGTGTGTGTGTGTGTGTGTGTGTGTGTGTGTGCTTTCCAGTTGGCATAAGGGGCTGGTTAGTAATCTCTTGTGAAACTTGATCCTGTTGCCAGCAGGTGTTGCTTTTAGAGGTATGAAAACTGAGACATTCAGTTGCTTACAGGTAAAATCATACCTGTCATCAGACTCTTAGTGGGGTGCTGGTCATTGACTGGTGCCGTAGATGCTATTAGCCTGGATATTACCTAGTTTAGGGTTGGGAATCGCTGCTGCTGTGAGTTAGGTGGACATGCCACCACTATTCATGCAGTAGCATGCAGCCCAGCCCTCCTCATCTCGTGGGGCTTGCAACCTCACAGATGAGCAACCCCTAAACGCACAATTAAGTGGGCCATCAAGGATGGTGGGGGCAGCTGGGCCTATATCCAGTGGCCATGGCTCTCTCCCTCACTGAAGTTTGGTGGCTCATCCCTATTGGACCCATTTGAGGCCCAAATGCAGGCTGTGGTACTACAAGTATTACAAGATACAAGTGTGTATGTGTGTGCTGTGTGTGTGCTGTGTGTGTGTGTGTGTGTGTGTGTGTGTGTGTGTGTGTGTGTGTGTGTATGTGTGTGTATGTGTGTGCCTGCTTGTCCATGTGTGTGTGTGTGTGTGTGTGTGTGTGTGTGTGTGTGTGTGTGTGTGTGTGTGTGTGTGTGTGTGTGTGTGTGTGTGTGTGTTTGTGTGTGTGTGTGGTGGGTGGATGGTTAGGTGCAGAATGTTTGCGTAAGTGGCTGGTTAGCAATCTCTTGTGTAAATTGTCAGCATGCAGGTGGTCCTTTAATTTGGTGGGATAGAAA
>CAUJGJ010000483.1:2729216-2744216 GCA_963170055.1 Halisarca cf. caerulea
AATCTGTCACTGACTCAGTTCTTAAGTTACAATAGTGCCTTATGCGAGTGGTATGTTCATGGCTTCCATATTATTTATCATATCAGTATACATAGTATTATACTTCTGAATCATGCACTGCATGGCTTCTGTACCTGGTCCAGATTGGTGCAGTGGATTCGTCATGTATAGCTAGCTGTCAGATATTCCAAATTCTAAACACAAGAATGGCCACTACTATATATAGACTATAATATTATGGTCTCACATCTGTATGGCATTGCTCAAAAGTTCATCATCACAGTCATTGAATTATGTAGCATCACATCATTCCATGAATATCTAATATATAAAATGTATCCCTAACAATAACAAATATGTATGCTGAAAAAATGAACATGCAAAACACAGTTTGTTGTACCAGTCTGCTGTAGGTGCCTGCATGGGTACACTTGCAGCTTAGGTTGATGGGTTAATACAATTATCAGTCCTAACTACACCGTATTAAGAGAGATTAGAATCTCAGACTGACATATTCAGAGACAGAATTAATTGTACTACATGCGGTTTATATTTTATACTGATAATAATCACAGTGAATACAAAATTTGAGATCCGAGTGTACAGCTTTTGAAGGAGATATAATATGGGTCCTGGAATGTAGATAGGACCAAATGACGAGCTAGAATGGACAAGAAGAGCATGCAGGGTGCCTAGATCTAATCACTTCCAAGCTGTGCTATTCAGTAAATATCATGACATTGTTTGACAATTTGCAATCATGCATACACGACAGTGCTTGTCGTCAAGTTCTACCCTCTGATATATGCATACTCAAGGAGAGTTAAGGCAATTGTAATTAAAGGTCACTGCTTTTGGTATTGTACTGAATAATAATATTATATTTGCTACTAAATCAATGTCAATATCACTCCAGAGCACACAATACAGTGAAGAAATACATGTCATTGAATTACTTATACTTTATATAGCAACGGTATGTACCCAGGTTAATTCTACTTTCTGCTTAGCCTAGCTTTCTCTGTCAGATCTAGTCACTGAGACAGAGAAAATTAGCAACTTTATACATGCATGCAAAGGGTGGAATAACTCACACATATTATGTAATAATCATTTTTTAGGGGAACAAACCTGCACCTTTACTATGCATAATATTAATTATGTTAACATTGAAATTGAAAAATCTGTCCAATATGCAAGCTGCATTGAGAATTTCATGAACCCCACTAGTAGTTTATGTGTACAGATTATATGGAAAATTATAGTATATACTTAGGTAGTAATGGTAATATAAATTATTATAATAATACAGTACAAGCAATAATATTATACATAAACTATTGCGTTTGGTAACCATCTGTCAAAATAATACATGCAATGGATCATTATATTGCAGCATATGAAGTACATACAGTATGCTAACGTCATATAGTATAAAAGAAATACATAGCAATTTCTTCTTCATCACCCAGAATATATCTCACAGTGCAGGGCATCCATCTGGGAATCTATCACTTGAAAACATGTGACAAACTTTGTAATTGGAACTTTGTATACTTGAAATAGACTGATCATAATATAGAGTTCTATTACTTTCCCGATAAATCATTGTGATCACCTGCCCCAGCAAGCTCATTCGACTGCATTCGGTTGGCTGATTCCTCATTCTAACAGTATCCATAACATCACTCATTGCTGCATTGGTCACTTCATGAATTAAACACTCCACATGGGCACATGAACACTGCTCTGCTGACAAGTAGTCTTCTGTGTGGATCACATAGTGATCAATCATAACTTGGAAAGTAGTGAGCTTTGATATAACTTCCTCTGGTGTACTAGATTGACGGTGAATCTTAATAAGCTTAAAAATCTCCTTGTACATCAGGCGCAAGAGCTGAAAACTCCAGAACTTGTTAGCAATAGATTGTGAATTGTTGCTGAAATTAGTTTTGGGGTAGGTAGGAAGGACAAGTGGATGACAGTTAATCATGCCAAGGAGTCCTGCAATCTCAAAACCATCCACTAAGTCATTTCCAACTAATAAGTCTTTACTGTACTTGTGAATACGAATTAAATCTGATTTCATGTTCTTCTTCATATCCATGATATTAGCATCTATTCTGTCTGATCCGGTACACCACACAGGCTCTGAGAAATTTGTTGCATTGACTACAGCTCTGTGAGGCAACGTAAGGGAGTCAGCCAGCAAAAAGAGTGCCGGGAGGATAGAACTTATTATACGGAGCTCCATAAGCTTCTTAGTATCAACAGCAAAAAATTTAACTAAAAGCAAATATTAACAGCTGCTCTATTCGTCACATAATGAATAATCAGATTCCATGAGCGCTTATATACAATTGCCTTTCAACTGCATGATGTCATTGTTATGGAAGTTCAAGTTCTAACTATGTAATGTCTTGTGTTTCCGACATGACGTCAAGATAATAGACACATAATATTCCAGTATGGTGATATACTAATACAAGCAGGCCGTATATATCACACTCTTCTTTATATGCCTTTGGGAAAGTTTCAGTTAGAATGCATGTCAAAAATGTTAACATGAAAGATGCATGCATGCATATACACCCCTTTCTTGTAGAGATTTATCTCGTCCTAATTTGATTAAGCTCATGTTTGGTTCATGTCTATTTTGAATAAATTTAACAGTGTCCTATATCTATCTATACATATATATGATCCTTAAAGCAATAAATATCTACAGTCACAGAAGAGAAAAATTATAATTAATCCAACCCATAGTACAAATAATTAATGCTAACAAGTGTCTGAAACTGCTGAGCAGTTAAATCTCTATTTATATTATTATATGTGGATCCTATGGCACAATCTGAGATAGGATAAAGGATCAATAAATTTTGTCACATCTGATTGCCAAGTTCTCTGAGGAAATGGCTGCATCCTGGCAGAAGGCTCATGCAAGTGGTCTGAATAGCTAGCGGTACAAAGTGGTATTAGGTACATAGCTCCCTAGTATAAAGACTATACTCTTTGATGCTGCAGCTTTGTCAGCCACAGTTCTGGTCTACTTTGTGGATCCAGCTGATCCGAGTGTTATTATCGAGTTGATGCAACAAAAAAGTCATGTCATCCAGGTTGCATTGAACATGAGGATCTTTCCTCTGGTCCAATAGATGATGGAAAATTGATCAAATCTTCTGCGGTTCGAATGAAAAATTAATCCATATTGTATTTATATATATATATATATATATATATATATATATATATATATATACATTTTGTATATATATATATATATATATATATATATATATATATATATATATATATATATATATATGTGTGTGTGTGTGTATATATATATATCCATTATCATAATTATAGAGCAGAAAAAGAGCTATGGCCTTTAAATACATGACAACAATTGAAATAGATCTAGAACTACAACCTATAGGACAGAAACAGACTTAAATGCACCCACTAGTCTTCTGGCAGAGTTTCAGGTATGATTGTGGATCCTTTGATTTTGTCTGATGCATTGGCTGAGACCATGAAGAAAATCAAAAGTGCTTTTTTTCCAAATAATCCCAAAGACTTGACAGCAATAGGAACAAAAATATGGGATTGGCAAAGATCAGAATAGAAGATCTATTTCCTTGCTGCTGCTCTGTCAGCTACAGTGCTGACACCATTGAAGGAAAATGGGATGTTTGTGGGGCAAAGGTGTCATGACATGTATAGCATCCCAGATGAAGCATCATCCCTGTACCCATGGGATGATGGATGTACCTTCAGGATGCCTGCATTCTCCCCTACAGAGGCCCGTGGCTCCAAGGTACATAGGATGTTGACAGAGGTCATGGCGCGCTTGATGATATCATTTAAATGAGCATGTCTGGGTAACCTTCCTTGACTTCTATGGCAGCACAGGGCACGCATGTGGGTGACAGATGGCCGAGCTGAGGCGGAGTCCATCTGCTACCCGTATCATATCATTGTCCATTTCAAGATAAAGAGTGGAAATGGGGGGGGGGGGGGGGTATTCAGCCATGCACCAGACACCTTCTGCTGTGATGCCAAGAGACGGGCTCTTGTGACAGAGTCTGCTGTACTGGAATCCTGAATGGTTGGATACTATATTTGATGACATTTATTATACTTCTAACCTGATGCACTGTAAATCAAAGGTTCTGGTGAGTTTGCACGCTTCAAACAGTAGCAGTGTGATCTGTATTGTTCTATGCTATGGCAGTGCTGGGAAAATACAGATCTTTGTGGTCTAGTCTGTTAATTGACAAAAGGAAATTAGTTGATCAACTCAAAGTGCCCTATTTGAATGCAGGCACATTGCAAGGGAGGCGCTAACTCCCTTTAGCATCAGTTTAGAAGCTGGTTATAGCCCACCTCCTCGCTGTATGGCATTAATAATGACTCCGCCCTCAGGCATCGTGAATATAATCATGTATCATATATATTATATATATATATATATATATATATATATATATATATATATATATATATATATAAGTACCTGGGCTAGTACATATTCTTGGATAGTAAGTACTCCTCATTCTGTCCCTGTGTATATCTCATGTACATAAACAAACCCTGATAGGAAGTAACTCTGATAAAAAGTACCGATTTCATATCCCCTTTGAGGTATGTACTAAGCAAAGTTTCACTGTACAGTGAGACCTCACTTATCCACACCTCAGATATCCAATTCCCACACCTTCCAAAGTAGTTGTTATTGGAACAAATCTGCAATAATCCTATTGTACACTATATTGCTGCTCCCTCATTTATTCAGTATCTTCACTTTATCCACAATTTCATCCAGAACAGATGTGTGCTGATAAGTGAGGTTTGACTATATATATATATATATATATATATATATATATATATATATATATATATATATATATATATATATATATATATATATATATATATATATATATATGTATATATACATATATAAGCTAACGCGTTGTAGAAATAAGAACTATGCTTGCATAAACAATGCCTCATTAACTTTACACGCAATGACATGATTACAAAACAAACATGCTGCAGACAAAACTTTGGATTGTATGCACATGTGTGAAATGTATACACATGTGTACATGCATTCGTTCACATGTGTACAATTTACATTCCTTTGAAATAGCAGGTGACACCTGGCAGAAGTTGTGCATATTGTGTAATTCACAAGTTGAGATCACTAGCAGTGCTTCCAGTTGCTACAGTGCATCAGCTTTTAAGTGCCCTGCCTTTTTCCTTGTACATGAATCCAGTTAGCTTGTTCATCATGTACATTTCTTAGCAAAGAGGAAACTGAGTTCTATGAATTAGATGTAGAAAGATAAACTGTTTTTATACTGCACTCAATCCAAATGAATTGCATTCCTAGGAAGTGGTTGTTAGCAAGCAGGTATGTATTATGTATACACACACACACAATATATATATATATATATATATATATATATATATACCCTATACCCTCTATATGTATAATATATGTATATATATAAGTATATATATTGCATTTACTCAACACTACTTAACACTAGCTAATGCTGGTGCACATGTAATTGTTGAGATTGTGACATGAAATGTAATACATGCTAATTTGATGCATATGCATGCACACATGCACGATGCACACCCATGCACACAAATGTCCACACATGCACACACACACACACACACACACACACACACACACACACACACACACACACACACACACACACACACACACACACACACACACACAGGTACGTGTGCACACACATACATACAAACATGCAAGCATGCATGAACACAGTACACACTCATGCACATACGCACACAATCACTGAAATATATTGAATACTGAATGAAATTAGGATGGTGTTATTGTCTATTTTAACTAGACTAAGTTACCTGAAATTAAAAGAAACCAATTGAAATTATTCTTATTGAATAATCCATTTAGTAATATATAACATTATAGTTTAAGAACTCGTTATTCACTCAGAGGATCAAGCACGCAAGCATCTCTCTTACGATATGGTACTGATGACAAGGTGTCAGGTTTAAGATCAAAGGTCACACAAAATCAGTACAGTAACTATATTTGGCTCCCACTGACTTTAAGCGAGTAGGGGTCAAATATACATGCATGTGTATAGCATGTTGTTGCTGTACATTTTATGCTCCATGTCGAACTTTCCGCCCCCCTCAATTGTGTGAGTGATCCTATGCCCCTACTATGTCAGGGTTCTTTGTAACATAGAATTATGTTCAGTGGGTTTAGAGTATGTGTTAAGAAGTTCCATAAACTGCATGGTGAAGAAAGTATAATAGCTAAGGGGATACACGTCATGTTTGAAGATTATTATAGCATACAACAAATTTTGATTTCCTAACAGACCTGAGCTTGAAATATACATTGCACTAGGGTTCTATATCCAGTGGGGGGAGCTTCCACCCCAAAAACTCCAGCTGCAGTGTAGATTACTATAAAGAAGGCCCTGTTTGAGTACCAAAGTCAGCCTTGAATGATCTATTAATGGCCTGAAATGGACCTTGGGGGAGCATACCCCCACACCCCCCTAGTTATAACCCCTACAATACTACATACATTATTGCACTACACGTGTTTTATAGATAACTACGGTACCACATACATACATATCTGCCCCCTTCCATCTGTTTGCTATTGGCCCCATGCATTATCCTGAAAATGCCTGCTACATATAGATACAATACATACATTAAATTTAACTACGATTATGTCTTGTATGGCTGGCAAGCAAAGTAATACAGAACCCCCCCCCCCCCCCTCCCCTCCGAAGAAAATTTCATCCTATAGCTAGATAGAACCCTGGCATGTATCTGATTCTGGCCTCCACACTAAAGGTACTGATAATACCCTAATCTCCATTCCTAGTGCCATCCTAGGATGGTACCTACCCACACCCATAAGCATGCAGAATCCTCTCATCTGTAGTTTTACGACTATCTGCAAACTTCCCAGGCATCCCCATACTTCGGCCCATACATCACAACAGCATCCACCATAGCAGCCATCAATTTCTTGTATGTCCCACTATGCAAATCCCCAACAGAATACCTATACACCTCTACATCCACATACTCATTGACAAGGCATTCCTCCCCATACTTGCTCTCACTCTACCATGCTATATATTCAAGTCCACAAACTCATCAATCATATAGCCAAAGTATCAATACTCAGCCACCATTGGTATCTCCCTGCATGTCACCAATAGCAAACCGAATATGGATCTTTCAATCCTTCTCTTCATAAAGTGCATAATTCAAGAATTCTAATCTTGACCCCCACTCATCGCACCATCTGATCATACACTCATGGGCTCTCCCTCATACCTTTGGCATCCTCACTAACTAATGATATGTCATCAGCAAGTAGAAGACCAGGTACCACCACCCCATTACACTTCACACCCCAACCCTGCCTCCTCAACTCAACCACAATACCACAAATCTAAAGAGAGAACAACAACGGAGAAAGCACACATCCTTGTCTCAGTCCCACACTTGTCAAGAATTCCTCACTATTAACTTATTTTACTTCACAACAATTATCCTTATAAGAGGCCGGCTAGAGAGACTCTAACATACGAACTCCAACCCAGCATTCTTTAGACACACCCACAGCTTCTCCCTGTTGACCCTATAGTCTTGTATGGCGGGCATGAACTGTAATACTGAAGCCCCCTTCCCCAGTATATATCACTGACACATATAGCTTACATATTTCAGACTATAATACATTGTTGTAATATTTTTAATGCATGCATTATAATTATACTATTTTTAAGGTCATGATAGGTCATTGATCCTGTATAAAACAAAAGCAGGCAAGTGACTAGCTATAGGAACAAACAAGCACATGGATATCACTCTGAGAAGATCATGAAAAAATTGAATTAACATAGTGTATAAATCAATACATTGGCTTTCAATACTGACAAAAGGTGAGGGGACTGGATATCTGGGGTGCAAATAAGTTGAGTCTCACGATCACTCTACATCAAATCTATATAATCAGCAACAAATAATGCTTCAGCATGATCCTTGTGACTACTTATTACACTTTTGTCAGTATTGAAACCCATTGTACAAAACTTCAAACTTTGGAGATGTGCCATTTTTTGGCATTAACTTAATTGTTTATATATAAAAGGAATTGAACTTTCACCTTTTCCACCTCGTAGTACTAGCTTAGTATTATGACAAACGGTATATACATATATCTATATAATATCTATCATCATATATCCATATAATATCTATAAACCATTTACAGTTGTATGAGGATGGGAGTAGGGTCAAAATCGATTGACGTGCAGTGGGTGTATCTCTTGCCTATGGACAGTACTATTAATGATAGCATGCATGGCTACTTAGTCTAGCTGACATAAGGAAGTTGCATAGAAATTTTAATTTAATTGCATGCCTCCAACTTTGGGAATTGGTCTTGCTTTGCACCTGGTTGTATAACTATTGCACTTGCTATATGCAATCTTAGGAAATTGAACACATGCAAGTGGTATCCATCAGTTTTAGTAAAAACCAATGAAAGCAAGTTGTTTTCATTAACTTTCTTTTAAAACACGATGAGATGTGTATGTGTTAGTTCAGATGTTAAAACAGCCTAATTATAAAACTCACACTCATACTTCTGGCAAGTACATAGGTCAAAAATGAAATCAATTTTACTTACTTATATGCTGTGACATTGTAATAAACAGTGTAACTTTTCATTCATAATTACAAGCTCACACTAACATGATATAATTACATGATAATATTATTATGCATTAATAATGTATACTAGAGTATAAAACATCGCTATCTACTGATTTCAATCATGAGATAGGACACCCGTCAGGAAAATTTTTTCTGGAAAACATCATGCAGAGATCATATGTTGTAGTCTCTCTGCCCAAATAGCCTGTACTATCGAGCAGCCTAATTTCTCTGCGAATCATTTTGATAACTTGTCCCAGCAAATGTACCTCTCTGCATTCAGTTGGATGATGGTCTGCTGTTGTTTCATTAAAAAATGCCTTTCGTACAGACGTGCTGATTTCATGAATGGAGCAGTTGACATCCTCACAAGAACATCTCTCAGCTGATAAGTATTCCTCCATGAGATCAATATAATGATCTACCATAACTTGTAGTGTGGTAAGTTTGAATAGGTCCTCTTTTGAAGTCCTTAATTGTTGGTGGACCCTGATAAGTTTGAAGGTTTCTCGATACAACTGGTTCAAGAGTGTAAGGTCCCATAAGGTGTTGGCAACTACTTGATTGTTGGTCATGTGCATCACGAGAGGGTGATTAGGAAGATTAGGTACATTACATTTGCTTGTCTCATTCAACTGATATATTTGAAATCCGCTTAAAAAACCATGACCATACAATAAATAAGCTGCATATGTGTCAATACGCAAACCTTCTGTCTTTAGTGCCTTCATAGTAGACTGGCTATCAACATCTGATAAACACCACTTTGGTTCCTCATTGAGTGAAGTCAGAGGACTTGGTGCTGGTTGTCCTGCGGAAGGAGCCAGCCATGTTAAAGTAATATGCAACAAAATGATGATTTCTTTGTGTACACAGTGCATTGTTTTTCAGATGTTGAAGATCGATGATGTGACTGCACTTGTTAAACTATATTTCACCTAATCGAATACACTCAGTGACACATCAAACTCTGACTTTTTCCATTTAAATTTTGTGCTCAGCATTTTCCCTTTTATATATCTTCACAGAATGATACAACTTTACTCAACAATAGAAATGAATAATGCATAATATTATACAATAACAATATTTATGTGTATAGTAAGAATGTTGGAAAAAGGAAATTGTTAAATTCCATATACAGAATAATATCAGGTATACTAGAAACCATTCATTCATGACATAATGCTGTGTTGATATCACAGAATGTGCAAAGTCACAGCATATACTTTACCCTGTAAGCGCCCAAACATTACTTCATTAGGATAATGACATAATCTATACAAATTATGAGGTTGGCACTTTAGATTTTCGGCTTCACAGCTGTGAATACGTAATGCAGTGATGGCATGCCAATGACTTTGGCAGAGATCTTACAGAATCTGATTGTGTTTCGTGAAATTTAAGGTGAAACGAAGGCTTTTAAAAGCGGGGAATATTATGCACGCTAATAGAAATAATCAGTTATTTTATTTTGTCCTTATAAGGTAATGTTGGGGGCTTACAGGCTACTGCAGTGTTGGTAAGTCTACTGGCATACTGATCTCTTGTCTGATGTATGACATCATCATGCAATAATTAGTTTATAGACGTGTTGAGATAATCAACACGTCTATAAACTATCAATTTAAATTCTCCTATGATGTAATGGTCACACGTCTAACTATCAATTTAAATTCTCCTCATTCCGACTCTGCTATACTATAATTTTGTGTAATATGCATGTGATATCATAAGGTGAAATTGTCATTTATACCTAACAACTGCTATGTAATAGTGTTTGGTTGCCATGCATGCATGCACTTGTCATGGAATATTGTGACCGTTACATAATAATACATGTATATACATACGTACAAGTTCCAATACTTGCAATTGTTCTATTATTAGCTGCTATGATATTATTCTGAAACCAGTGATGTTTCATATGGCCCTGTACCTGGTACAGCAATTGTACACCACTTCATGGAAACTCATTCCAGTTTTGACGTATTTAAATAAGCTAAATTATCAATTTGTATGATTTAGGGTACCTGTAGGAATAACCAATGGTTAAAGGCTCACCAGTAATGAAACCCTGATATCCTGATACCTTGATTCAATCGTATACAGTATGTAAACATGTAGCAGTCTCTAAGTTCATGCATGAAAGTTTACATGCATATCAAGAGTCTATAGAATAGATGTGGGAATACACTGGTTTGGAAATCCACCGCACCCACAAATCAATTGTGTCAAGTAAATGGGTACCCAATGCATGATGCGCTTCGGCATCCATAGGAATTTGTAGCATACGAAAATTGCCTTTCAATGATATTAATATATAATAATGGTATAATATAAAAGCCTCGGTCTCTTCATATTGCATAGAAGCATTATACCTTGCACGTTCATATGTCAAAAATAACCGTTCCGCAGCAGGGCTTCACTAGGGGGTGGGGATGGGGATATTAATCCCTTGCGCCCTCCTTGACAATATCACCCCTCCCCCGCAAATCACAGCCATGCTTGGGATAATGTAATATAAAGAATTAGTCTGTAAGTTAAAACAGAATTAATGATGATGTCACATGCTGCCTAACTGCACTATCTAGGGTATAGGGGTGCATAATAAACCGTAATAAGGACATAGAAGGAAGCACATACATACATACATATATACTTCACACAAGTGGATAATGCAGACAAGCTAGATTCAATGATGTTATTTAGTTTGTTATTTTTATGCTTTAATTTTCGCATGGTGTATATTTCACAGATTTTGCCTTCTAGCAACTTCCCTGTTTTTATATTCGTGGATGTCCATGTTATGCTATTGTACAAGATCAAGCCTGATCTAAATTTTCACAGGTGTAAACTGTCTCAGATGGCTTCCAATCCACATGCAAATACCGCAAGACTTATAGTATTAAACCGAGGGAAAATTAAAGCGCATAATTAAGGTAATATGGCTATGAGTTTTACTGGTGGACAAGTCTTAGACTATCTGTTTCTCCTCATTCCGACTCTGCTATCCTATAGTTGTGCATAATATGCATGTGACATCATAACGTTATATTGTCATGTATACCTACCAACTGCAATGTAATAGTGTTTGGTTGCCATGCATGCATGCACTTGTCATGGAATACTGTGACCATTACATCATAATACATGTATATACATACAAGTTTCAATACTTGCAATTGTTCTATTATTAGCAGCTATGATATTATGCTGAAACCAGTGATGTTCCATGTGACCCTGTACCTGGTACAGCAATTGTACACCACTTCATGGAAACTCATTCCAGTTTTGACGTATTTAAATAAGCTAAATTATCAATTTATATGAACTAGGGTACCTATAGGAATAAATCAATGGTTAAAGGCTCACCAGTAATGAAACCCTGATATACTGATACCTTGATTCAATCGTATACAGTATGTAAACATGTAGCAGTCTCTAAGTTCATGCATGAAAGTTTACATGCATACCAAGAGTCTATAGAATAGATGTGGGAATACACTGGTTTAGCAATCCACCGCACCCACAAATCAATTATGTCAAGTAAATGAGTACCTAATGCATTATGCACTCCGGCATCTAATAGTATAGGAATATGTAGCATATGAAAATTGCCTTTCAATGATATTTATTATAATTATAATAACGTAATATAAAAGCCTCGGTCTCTTCATATTGCATAGAAGCATTATACCTTGCACGTCCATATATCACAACTAACACCCAGCAGGGCTTCATGCACTAGGGGATGGGTGTGGGGATATTTATCCCTTGCGCCCTCCTTGACAATATCCCCCCCTCCCCCGCGATTCACAGCCATGCTTGGGATAATGTAATTATGTAACAGGAATTAATGGTGATGTCATATGCAGCCTAACTACATTATCTAGAGTATATAGGTGCATAATAAACCCTAATAAGGACATAGAAAGAAGCACATACATACATATATACTTCACACATGCAAGTGGATAATGCAGACAAGCTAGATTCAATATGACGTTATTTAGTTTCCCTCTATCAGACAGTAACCATTGATAGACCTGGAATGCTCAAGGCTATTTCTGTGTAATTAAATTGCATAATTCAAAAATAATAATTATGCAGTATGATATTATTATTATGCATCTATATTTAATGCTATCATGCATACTATGCATGGAAGTTTTGAACAAATTATATATATATATATATATATATATATATATATATATATATATATATATATATATATATATATATATATATATCAGAGGTCGCACTGACATTGTTGCACAATCATCCTCTGGCCTATATAGGTTTTTGCTGTTTCACTTGCATGTATGTCCAATCCTACGCTCTATTGCATACAAATGTCATAGTTTGTATAGTACATAATATTGCTTATTAAATTTGTTGTCAATTCTTTTAAAAATGTTCTAGCTTATGCATATATTTACAATATTATATTTATGATATTGTTATACTTTGTACATGCTGAGAGTGTGTGTTTGTCTGCATGTACAACATGCACTGCATATAACATACACACGCCATGTTAACAATACTATAATATATCATGTTATATTGTTAATATATAAATGAAATCAAATTAGACCACTGAACTTCTTACATATATTATGCATATATATCAGGGTATCAGGGTATCAGAGTATTATTTAGACTGGTGATCGAGCCTTTTTCATAGGCTATTCCTACAGGCATTCAGTAAATCATTATACTGTTACAGTACTTCTGAATCAGCTTGTTAATAAAGCCTTTGATAAAAAATCACACAATGCACAGCTCCTAATGGAACTCATAAATGTGCTATATGTTACAATAAAGTATGAAGTAGTCTCCACGAGCTGCATGCTTAATCATAGACTAGCACAATGTCATCAGATTTGTTGTGGTCTTGCACAACTCCCATTCACTTAGTCCAACTGATTGTTCCTTCAGCATTTTGTCAACTACTTGCACTTCCTCTGCAACTTTCCTGACCACTTGCCCTATCATATTAATTCGGCTACATTGTGATGGATGCTGTTTCATTCTGATGATATTTGTGAGTGTGTCAGGGACCGATTCGTCCAACATGTGAATTGAGCACTGTACTCCCTCACAAGAACACCTCTCAGCCAAAACATATTCCTCCATGTGATCTTTATAGAGCTCTATCATAACCTGCATTAAATTTAATTTGGAAATATCCTCTTCTGAGATACTTGTTTGCTGGTGAATCTTTATAAGTTTAAGGATTTTCTTGTATAAATCATTTAGAAGCTGAATATTCCAAAGGCTGTTGGCAATGAGCTGTTCGCTGTTGCGGTGATGAATGGCAGGATGGGTAGGTAGGATGAGTGGACCACACTTATGAATACCTACTAGTCCTTTGATATGGGAGTCAGTCAAAGAGGGATGTCCATAGAATAATTTTCTTCTGTATTGCTCAAATCGAATTGAGTCTGTTCTCAATGCCTTTTTCAAGGTTCCAATGTTTGCATCTATCTTGTCCGCACACCATAGTGGATTTTCTATGACAACTTGGTTTTGCCTTGTTAGTTCAAGGTCACTAGGGGACATTTGGTTCGTCATCCCGGCAGAAGGCTTCATAGTAAGCGAAGCTGATTCAGAACTACTTGAAGATAAACTAAAGGGAAGCAGCATCAGTGCTAGCAGCAAAATATATGGCCTACACATTACTGGGTTGTTATATTATGTGATATTGAGTCTCTCTAGCTTGATTTAATGGATCCTAGACAACGCTTAGCAAATGTTACTGATATATTGTACTTCATATGTGCTTATATATTTTGGCAACAGGATGACCAATTATGCAACTGCCTCCTATTGAGAAAGTTCTCAATGATTGTTGCTCACATAGTTAAGTGGTTTACACATGGATTGTAGCCAATCACAGGAAATTAGTTACGATAAGTGGGACTGTGACATGGAAGTAGATTAGATGACCAGAAGGAAGAGAACTAGAGCACTATGAATGAGTGGGTGTTTTCAGGTTGCAGGAAACAACTCAGCTGGTTCATGCATGTGGGGACTTCACTTCATTATTTCTACACTTAGTGTCTTGAAAGGATGTCCCGATCATGATAAGGAAGAATCTGCACTTTGCACAATGGTCTGTTTGCATATGGTGCTCCCTACAACGCAGCATGGATAGCAGCTTTGTAAGGATTAACATTCCGCGCATACCATAATAGTCTGCATCCATAT
>CAUJGJ010000483.1:2749216-2751716 GCA_963170055.1 Halisarca cf. caerulea
CAGGTCGTCAGTAAAGGCTGTTGTAGGAGTAGAATGTGAATAATACATGACAGATTTAGCAATGTGCATGCTTTCATATCAGCATTACTACAGTAACTTTCTAGGAATTTTGAGTTTGATGTAATTTATTGTATGATTATTGTACATTTTTGAAGATATAATGGAGACAAATCATTAAATTGTCCTAGCTATGAAGTCACATGCAGTTATATTTAGCTGCAGGCTATACAGCTATAGCTTTTAGCTTCTATGTACGTATCTGGCTGTACACGCATATAGCAACGCATACTATAGTCTAGCGTTAACACGGATGTCATGCAAATAACCACTTCAAAAAAGAACTTTCAATTAAGTGACCAATGCACGCAGATACTCAGCATACGAACTTACCGATGATACTTTCAAACTTGAAATATCTAGTTGTTCAGTAGCTATAGATTCGAAGATTCTTCCAACAGCACAGAAACGTCGAAGCGGTAACCATGGATAGGGGAATTCTGCTGTTTAGCCTATAAAAATCGTCGTGTCGGGCGCGCGGAGAAGGCGCTATTCGACGGCAGCTGCAGTTATTTTGGGAGAGATGGTGAAGCATTGTTTCTTTGAAAGAAAGGAATTAACAGAACGGATTCGCGAAGTACACCGACAGCAGCGATGTTATTAATAGCTTAACCAGTACTCCGTTCGGCGTGGTGGAGAACGTGACCTGCTGGGCTAACAAGCCAGAACAAGACGGCGCTCCGAGGTATAGCTAAATTGTACATTATGATATAGGAACGCACGTATACATTGCCAGGCAGGCACGTATAAATTGTAATTGTAATCATTGTATTGCAAGCAATGTTTCACATGATACATTCAACATGTAGAATACAAAAATTACACTATAAAAACATAAAAGAATGGATCCTTATTACACATTTACAAAGCTGACTTTACAAGCACATTACAACATGCTGAACAAAACAGTGTCACTCTCTACACAGATCCATTGTTCTGGTGGACACAAGGCTGTGGTGAACGTACAAAACTTTGACTCCAGTCAGAACACCTACTGCAAGAACTTTGTAGGATGGACAGACACCAATGTCACCTTTGTGTCCAAAAGGAATCCTTCGAGGAGTAAGAAGAAGGTAAGCCATAATATTCTACGATGAATCCGTTTGTGGAAACATATACTAACAGACTGTCAGCTACAAACTGCACAATTATTATGGATAAAAGCCCTGACACTGTATATGTATATGCACAACACAAGTGCTGGGTAACTCATAACTCCCTTACAGAAGCTCGCTAGGTATTGATACTTTGAACTAAGGCTATACACTAAGGAACATGTGTATGCTATAAAAACAAAGATTTTCAGCTATCGTGTATAACACTTGACCTGCCACATATATGTACATGCACAACACAAATACTGGGGTAACTAGAATTCTGGTCTGGGGTAATATAGGATTGATAGGACAGGTGAGGGTAGAGTTCTACTACAATAACATGGACTCAAATACAATGAATTATGATTCAGACACATGAAATATACATGTACATAGCACTACTTAATTTCCGCTCCTGTTTCTTCAGAAAATGGTGTCCATGGGAAACATCATTCATTGCACTTGCAAAAGGTAAGTACGGATGATTATGTGTACAGTGCGTAGCTACAACATAGATACTCGATCTATACGCCTGCACTAACACAACATACATGCACATAGTAGTTTTCCCCAAATCAAACTTACAATTCAATTTGATCATTCTCTGTAGAGTCATTCACGGAGGCAGCACAGCGCAATCTGATTGCCCACTGGTCTGAAAGTGGATCCATCACACCACTCCACATCGGTGGTGACCACACAAACACTTTCCTTTTTTAATCTGAGGAAGAGTTGTACAGGAATCTACTCAAAGCCACGACATTTGTGGGTGATAAAGTGCTCAACATGTTTGGAGATTCCACCTCAGGTATGAAATCTTAGGTGTGGAGTACATGTGCAGTGTAATATTACCAAGTCATTCGTACCAAGGGTGTCTCCGTATGGTTTTGTTTTTTGTTTGTGCACATCTACTGCATGTCACTGGGTGTGTGTATGAAATGAGTGTCAAATAGTGCTCAGTCAAATGTCTCAACCAAACTTTTTTGGTCGGATAAAATGACAAAAAACACCGATGATATAACATACGTAGTATCACGTAACTCGACCCTACTGGCCCCTATGGCAAGTAGGATCTGGCGAGCGAGACTAGGTGTGTGTGTGTGCGCGCACGTGCGTGCGTGTGTGTGTGTGTGTGTGTGTGTGTGTGTGTGTGTGCATGTGTGTGTATGTGTGTGCATGCACGTGTAAGTGTATGCATGTGTGTGTGTGTGTGTGTGTGTGTGTGTGTGTGTGTGTGTGTGTGTGTGTGTGTGTGTGTGTGTGTGTGTGTGTGTGTGTGTGCATGCATGCATGCATGCATATGTGTGTGTGTGTGCGCGTGTGTGTGCATGTGTGTGTGTGTTTGC
>CAUJGJ010000483.1:2756716-2761216 GCA_963170055.1 Halisarca cf. caerulea
GGAGTTCAAGGCTTCATGCCGATCGAGGGATGTGATCTGCAAGGGGATCTGCGGCAGCTAAGGCCATAGGTTCCAAACTTGTCAACTTGAGATCCACATAGGTTGCAGCTGTAGGGAGTGCAAATTGGTGCTCCATAACAAAGGCCAATTGCTATTCACACTGCTTCATTGAACATCCACAGGCCAAGGACATGCAGGAATGGGAGACACTGGAAGCCACACCCCAACCTCCTTCTATTAAGAACAAGCAAGCAAGCAAGCTCTTCCCCTTGGATCCTGTGAATGGACATAAGGGAGGAAAGAGCCTAAGGCTTTATATATATATATATATATATATATATATATATATATATATATATATATATATATATATATATATATATATATATGTATATATATATAAAGCACATGTGGGGGGGGGGGGAGGTCACTGGAGTATGTAGATTTTTGATCCCATGCAGCCTCAACTCTTGTGTTGATAGTGAAGGAACGCAAGCCTGCATTCCTGGAGGGAGGATGGCCTGGGAAACACTGGTGCTGTCAACAGCTGAAGCCAAGTAGGCTGACAGTGCAAGGACAACAGCACTTCTGATCACCAGGCCTCTGCTGTTGATGGGCAATGAGGCTTGCATGCAGCCAGCATGCATGAGTCATTCAACTTGGCATTGACTATCACCTACAAGATCCTCCAGGAGTGAACGGAGAAAAACGGACAACAAATTGGACTGGAAGCAGGGTGCACTCCTGAGAATTCCTATACAGAAGGTTGGGTAAAGGAAACAATGTCTGAGGAGGCATAGCTAGGGCATAGTGGGCTTCCAGTATTGAGAGACGTTCCCTTATCAAGCGAGATTGTCAATCTTTACTTGAAGGATGGTATCAATAGACTGAGTACTCCCAATAGGTGAACCCAGAATAATAGCTTTATTCAGACCAGTGCAGCAGAGGCTTGGAAAATCTGACAGCATCTCATCCACTGCGTCTCTGTGCTTGCTCACTCTTTATCTGCGAGATTAGAACGATCGTAGAATGTTGCAATGAGGTTGATTTGTCGTAAGCCTCCAAGGTATTCAAGTGACAACCTCAGAAGTCAACTGAGTCTCTTTATATATGTATACCTTGGATTCCTGGCCTAGGCAGTTTAGATTGCATATAGCCTATCGTGCCATCAATGGGGTGGCACCCACCCTGCATGGATCGAGCAGTTTTCTGCACAAAAGAATCATCGTGCTTCTAGTAGAGATTCCCTACATATGATTGTGCCTATTGTCAAATCTAACTTTAAATTGATCACAAATCTAATGTACTACGATCAATAGTCGCGACTGGAATAGTCTCCCAAGTTCTATTAGGACATTAACACTTATAGTAGTTTTAAACATAGATTAAAGTCTTATTTTAGATCAAAATAATTTGCTGTATTTAATTAACTCTTTTTGCATGATGATTTATCTTAATTGTAATCCTCAATTATGATTTCTTCTAATTAGTGTTTATTACACGTTTAATCTTAATTGTAATGCTTTCTTCTCACCAGTGTTGATTGTTTATACTATGTGTATCCAGTATTTAGGGTTCCCAGTTAAGACCAGCAGTTGCTGATGGGATATCCCTGTTTAACTAATAACTTACTGCTACTATATAGCTACTACTACTTACTGATGATTTTCAACTTGGATTGGTTGAGGGTCAGTCCGAGCTAGGATGAGTGGCGTTGCAGGAAGGACAAATCCTCTTTAATGCTGGTTGCTGAGCCACCCCAAGTGCCATCATCAAAGTAGAAAACACAGAAAGCAGCTGCAGACTGCAGGGCAGAGATAAGGTTGTGAATACCCAGGCAGAAGAATAGGGATCCTAGAGGATCACCCTGTGGAACGCCCTCTGCTGAAAGGACAATCTCGCGAGCTCATCGATCCCCAAAGAAGAGGAAGGATGGGTGGCAATAGGTATAGAGTAGGCTAGTGGATAGACCTGGGGAACCTTGGAAAGGGTTTCCTCAAGGATGGCATCTCTATTATTATTATTATATTCCTACCATGTGTAGTCCACAATAATGCCTTTCAAATATTATTTTGAAAGCGTTGTGATTCAGTAGTTATATAACCTTCAGCAATAGAAGGTCTGCAGCCATATCCATTAGGAAGCACTTATAGCTACGTGCATTGCCCCCTCAGCTCTCATGCATGTGGGTGCCAAAACCTAGCTGGAGAGGCAATAGCAGGATCCCATGTCCTCAGATTCTGAAGCAGAAGCACCTGCGCATTTGGGTGCTAAACGTTGCAGAGTGTACCCTATATAGCAATGCATGGGTCTAATTCCTATGTCAGCCTTGTTGAGACCCAGAAGGATGGCTCCAAAAAATAGGCTGTCATGAATGATTAACGAGGATTCATAATAGTATTAGGCTGGGCTGGGTTAGGGGCACCCATGCTGCAGCTGCATGCATACATGCTGCATGTATATATAACATATAATACAGTATATACAGTCAAACTTGGTTAGAAAGTCACTGTTTATACAGCATCAACCTCTTTACAACAACACACATAGCAGGAATTTAAAGGATTCAATTAATGGTCATTGTCTAGATGTCCTGGTTACAACAACAACTTAATTATGGTTATAACAGCACATTTTAGTGGCACCAAAGGGTGTCATTGTAATCAAGTTAGACTGTATATGGTTGGGATTCATAGGGTGGCCGTCACCCTATAGTGCAATTTTGCATGTAGCACATGCATCAATAATAATAATTAATGCAATTCTAATAATAATATAATAATAATAATGCCAGCCTGTCCTCACAAATAAGAGCCCTTACTCATGCTGACATGGCCTATTGCTATCTTGCCCGACTGTCTGTTGCTGTTCAAAAGGGCATTACATTGTCCGTCTGTGGATGAATGTAATAGACTACTTTGTTTTTGTTTTGCTTGTTTTGCTGTTGTCTTTTGTTTGTTTAATTGTTTTGTTTTTTTCTTTGGATGCATGTTGTAAGTGTACTGTTTTGTTTCTGTATGCATATACACATGTAGTTATAATAATATATTATTATTATTATAACAACATTTTCCCATCACAATATTTTATTTACTCATCACTTTTTCCTATAATAATGATAGTAATAAATAATAATACTAATAACAGTAATATATATATATATATATATATATATATATATATATATATATATATATAATATAATATTATATAGCATGTATACATTATATATAATCATGCATACATTATACTATATAATATTATTAATAATCATACATATCCTATTATTACAAATGGTGTATGAAAACCGTACTGGGTGTCGGATTATAATACCTCACTCATCAGAGATTAAAGCATGCATGCAGCTTATAATTGTTGCTTCGAGGCAGAAGACATAATTGATTCTAGATCTGGATATCTCCCTTCAATCATGTAAACAGGATTAGCTGCAATGCCTGCTTGAATATTACTCAAACAAACATGGACATGCATGTGCTGCACTGCTTCAACTTCCAAGGGTGCTCCACATACATACATATATATATATATATATATATATATATATATATATATATATATATATATATATATATATATATATATATATATATATATATATATATATATAAGTTCATGGGGAGCCAACCGATTATAGACATTAACTAGTGCACAGGGATCACACATGTATGTAACTATGCACCATGCATATGTATGTAAGCATGCACACATACACATAATGCACAGGCATATATACAGTATAGGCCCTAATTTTTGTGGGACATATATTTCGCGGATCAAAAACTTGGCTGTAATGTGTGAATTTTTATTTTTTGTGAATTAATGGACAGTCCGTACTACATCTTAAACAAACAGAATAAAATTTTAGCAAATGCGCATGCAGCTAGGCTCATTTGTGAAATTTGCAAAAATGAATTTGAAGTCCTGTTATATGCATGGGGTGCTATTTGTTTCAAAACTACCTGTATTGAATTGTTTGTAAATAAGGATCAATTTTAAAATTAAGGATCATGATTTGTTAATAAGGATCATGATTTATGAATAATATATAAATATATATATATGTATATAACATTATATATATATATATATTTCTATCCCAGTTTGTGAAAGATCAAAGGAAAAACTGGGCATGTATGGTAGTTATCCCCTGGGTAATAACTATACCAGCAGGGTTGTATCTAGGATTAAGATTGTGGGGGGGAAGGTTGAGTATATTATACACATAGATTTGATGCATGTATTGTATATATATAGCAGGGTGATGGGGGGGGGGGGGGGGGTAATTACAAAGTATAGTAGGGGGGCTGGTACATGTATGTATATGTGGTATCCTAGACATCTATAAAACACATGCAGTGCATGCGCAGTGATAATAGAGGCCGGTGCATGCAGATATGTATAATATGGAGTGCAGGGTATATTATGTATACCTATGAAACTAGGGGGGTCTGGAGGCATGCCCCCAAGGGAAAATTCGAG
>CAUJGJ010000483.1:2763916-2803916 GCA_963170055.1 Halisarca cf. caerulea
CACGCATGCACGCACACACGCACGCACACACGCACACACACGCAAAATTGTAACTTGATTGCTAAGTATACGCATTGACATTAAAAGTGAGTATAAGACAATACGTATACAATACTAAATCACAGTCCACTGAATAAATTATAACAACAATACACAGGGCATGTACATGGCATTACAGTTAGGCTTACAACATACATCTACTTATAGTCATGCAATATGTAAAAATAACTTTTGACTCTCTTGTATAATAAATAATACAAAATAAATAATAACAAACGAATTCAAGATTAACCTTATACTTCAGTTGTTTGGCACAATTTGTTTGAGATGTGAATATGTCGGGAATCTTCCTCAACAAAAACTTCATCGTCAATGTCAGTTTCTTCTCTCTCGCATTCCTCACTTTCTGAGATGCACGATAGGGAAGTTGTTATGGCTGCTACCGATTTCCCCATCTTCAGATGTGTGTAGTGATCATCGAGTATTGAAGCAAGTTCACTGAAAGGTGGACGCTGTGAAGGATCCCATTTCCAGCAATTCTTCATAATGGTGTACATGCTACCAGGACAGTTGAGAGGCTGTTCTAAAACATACCCCTGTGCAATAAGATTAAGTATTTCATCATTAGCTCGAGTATAGTATGGATGATGACCAAAGGAAAAGACCTCCCACATCACAATGCCAAACGACCACACATCTGAATCAAGTGTGAACTCCCCTCGTATAAGAGCCTCTGGTGCTAACCAACGTACAGGCACTTCGGCTCCACTGTGTACACGATAGTAATTTTTGTTGTATAGCGACCGACTTAAACCAAAATCAGCAATCTTGACAACCAAATTAGCACCAACTAAACAGTTTCGTGCAGCAAGATCCCTATGTACTTGGCCATGCTCAGCCATGTACTTCATGCCTTGTGCTATCTGGAGACAAATGTACACCAATTCATGCTCGGCTAGTTGTGGAGGGTCACATGATGAAGCTGAAATTCTGCAATCCCTGTATTTATCTGGATGGATGACACGTCGTTCAATGCTGCCTGCTGCTCTCTGTAAAAAGTGACGCAGGTCACCCTCACTCATGTATTCAGCAATAAGATAAAATGGCTCTTGATTCATACAAATTCCATACAATTTTGCAATGTTTCTGTGATTCAGATGTCCCATAAAGCGAGCTTCTCGAAAAAAATCTCTCATTCTCTCTGTGGACCCATAGAAATTTATACATTTGGCCGCCACAATTATGGGATCGTTCATTCCTTCCTGGCCACTCAAAGTAGCCTTATAAACAGTTCCAAAATGTCCTTCTCCTATGACTTCCCCAAATTCTATGTCTTTTCTGGCAATACTGGCTAGCCCATAATCACCAACAAGGCCATACTTGGACTTGTAGTAGTCATCGTTAAAGATGTAAGGCAGGTTGGGTGGTCGAGCATCCTTCCCCCATGGTGTTAATTGAACTCTTTTATTCCGGGATTTGCAACAAATGGTGACAACAATAGTCAATACTATAAGAAATCCTAAACCTATGAGTACAAGACCCACTCCGATCGCATAGAAGGCCTCGTTGATTTCTGGCACAGTTGTACTAGGAATATCTGATGCGAGTGGAGGGGGAAAGTGCCCTGAAGAAGTTGTAGTGCTAGGTGGATGGGATGCGATGGATGGAGAACTAGGAACAAATAAAGACAGAGGAATATGGCACTTGGCTTTTATGACAATTACAATGTAACGTACAGTAAGTTGAGTGCAAGCACATTCATATGCTACCATATTGCGGTAAAGTTTCATGGACTAAAAGCTTCACAATTTTCTTGTTAACATTAGTAAAAAATTCTTATTCATGAAACACCTTGCAAATCATGCCAACAGCAGTGTGCCACTAATGGAACCTTCCCAAATTTATTTTTAAACATGACGAATAATCTCTGATCTTAGACTGAATATTGAAACTATGTTGGTAGCCATTTTAAAAGCAACATGCAGAGAAAGTGACGAAAAGTCTCTCCAAGTTTAAGGCAGTGGTGGATTTGGGGGGTGGGGAGTGGGTAAATTCATAACTACAGAGTCTTAGAAGAACAAGTAACAAAATGTCATGTGAAGCAATTTAAAAGGCTCCTAATACTATGACTACAATTAAAAATTAATTATTCCCCACGCGTCACAAGTCAAGGTAGCCATTTTGTTGTAACATTATAACTTTTTTATGTGCACAAGTGTCCTGTAACATCATGGCCCACTCACAGGTGCACCTCCCTAAAAATTTCTGGATCCACTCCTGCAAGGTGTTACAAAGTTTTTTGTGAATTGGTGAATTGGAACATATTGGGAAATTGGTGTCATGTGAAACTTTCTTGCCATACGATATTCAGTAGAACTTAATGCCTGCCTATGTACAAAAAATCTACCTTCAATAAGTCCACAAACATGCAGAGCAATAAATACCAATTTGAAATAAACAATGTGATGTGTTCAATACAACTCAACAGTATCAACTCACATAGCTGGGAGAGATGAAGGAGGTTTGGATCCACTAACTGCAGAACAAGAGACAAAGAACATACATAAACATGTGAATCCACAGCAATGGATCGAGCACAACACTGGATGGGAAATAATGATACAATAAAAGATGTTCAATACCTGTATGTAGCGCATAAAACACTCCTACACTAGAATGTACACTTAACAAGGAACACCATTGCCAACTGCATTGAGCAAGGACAAACACAGAATTCCGTGTTTACAGATGCTGGCTTCTTGCATTGTAAAGTACACAGAAAACATGCTATGATACAAATGACAACAACTGAATCATACATGCTACATGTACATGATCATCGCTTAATTTTACCATTGACTATAAATGCACTCGGCATAAATTAGCACTGCCTTGATACAATTACGCGTGTGTTATAAACAAAGTGTATACATATAGTATTTGGCATGAATGATATACTGCACCTCAGGAATTGCATACAAAGAAATAATAATGCAGAGAACTTTATGCATAGTAGGGGGTTAAAATTGTCACGAACAAAAGTATTCACAGCTTCTGGGTACAATCGAAATGTCTTTGTTTGCTTTTTGCATGAAATTTTAATGCATGATGACAGCTTGTCTAATGAGCGTGACTCAATATGACAGGTGGGCTCAGTAGGTATAAGAATCATCTATGCCTCCTGCCAGGCATTAGTGATACCAAAACTGTCAATGTGCAGTAGCCACTGTAGACGAAATATGACATTGTACAAGTGTCTTCCGTGTACTATAACTGTGCCGCGATGGTGGTTGTTCATAATTATGGAGTACAGTAGTATGTAGGATTGACACAGAAAAACAGTTTAATTGGACTGAGTGTACACTGTGCAAATTCCTACATCCCCCAGCATATACATATAATGTGCTGCACATGAGGGATGAAGGAATTTGCACAGGGTACACTCAGTCCAATTAAACTTTGTCTAGCCCTATACCCGTCTAGCCTCATGTATGTGTAGCCCTATGCTCGTCTAGCCCTATGCCTGTCTTGCCCTTTGCCCATCTAGCCCTGTACCTGTTTTGCAACTCACCCTTGTTCCAAGTGTTTTTGGAGAATCCTTTTTGCACGGTCCTGTGTTAATCGTACATCCTTGAACCATTTTTAAATGGCTTTTATACACTCTTATTATTGGAAATATTATGGCAACACTGTTGTTACAACAGGTAGAGGTTGGGCCATATGTAACTGTGTAGACACCACACACACTGCAGCAAAAGTGCACATAATTGTAGGTGCCTATACATTGAAATCTAGCTGCACTGCTTTCTTCATAATAAATGACACTATAGTCCAGACTTTCACAATACAGACAAGATAAAAAAAAATTGCATACCATTAACTTTTACTTCTCTTTCGGTTTTCCTTTGCTTCTTTTCATCTCCATCCAATTGAAAATTGTAGGCTGTACAAGTGTAAGTGGCATTGGGGACAGTGATTGATTCAAAGTAGAAGGCGTCTCCATTTTGTGTAGGTAGGCCTGGGTTGTCACTAAAACCATAGTCTATTTTCAACCCAATCTTAGGTTTGGGTATGCCATGAGCATCACAGCGAATAGTAAGGTTCCCTCCAAGTTGCACATCCTTTGGCTCTGCAACAGCCCTGATGATAGATGGCGCAACTACGGACAGAAGAAGCAACATATACATGAATGCAACCATAAAACCATTGAGTAAATAATATTATGTAAAAGGCATTACCAAAAAAGGATCCTCCAAAAACACTTGGAACAAGGGTAAGTTGCAAAACCAGTAGAGGGTTAGGTGGGCAAAGGGCAAGACAGAGATAGGGCTAGACGAGCATAGGGCTACACATACATGAGGCTAGACGGGTATAGGGCTAGACAGAGTTTAGTTGGATTGAGTGCACACTGTGCAAATTCCTACATCCCGCACGTGCAGCACATTATACAGTACATACGTGCTGCGGGATGTAGGAATACGTGCTGTGTTTTTGGAGGATCCTTTTTTGATAATGCCTTTTGCACGATCCTGTGTCAATCCTACATCCTTTTACCATTTTTAAATGGTTTTTATACACCCTTGTTCGTGCGGTTTTTCCTTTTATAGAGAAACGGTTGCTTGAATAGCTTTCCACCACAGTTGAGAAGGAACACAATAAAATTTTGTAAGATAAAGAAACTAGAATCTATTTAGTTACCTGACTAAAATTAATTGATGTACTCATCTAGAAACAAATGCTCGAACAAAAAGAGCGCTGAAGTCGACGATCATCGAAGTACAGGCCTTGTGTACGTACGTGTACGTCTAGTCTCGCGTAGCCATTTCACTAGTTCGAAAATGACTGATCCGGTGAATGTATGGAATTTGCCTATTAAATTTTTTCTCGCTTTGGAAGTGTAGGTATTGCTTCAAAACCTACAAAAGGCACTTCGCGCTAACAATCGGAGCTCACTGGCAAAAGATGAGACCTCTGGACCCTTTGTGGCGACCTGTAGCTCAGTTCGAAAAAACGACGAGAAGAAGAATAATAATCTTAAAATGTACTGGTGTTTTCTCTTTTCTTTTCGTCTAAAAGTTCAAAGTTCTTTAAAGAAATTGGCCTACGAAGGGTTTTAACCACTTCATCTTATAGCTAGTGTGTCAAAAGGCACCAATATCACTTCTAAATGCTTCTAACTGTACTGTGTTGTTAGTTTTCGGACGAAAACAAAATTTGCGCTAATGTATGGTGGCCATGTTTTTTCGGTGTCAATCCTACATATGGAGTACTACCGTACTCCATAATAGCTGTGTGATAGTAGAGTATGGATTTCAAAACACATGCAAACACACGTACAGAAGTACACACATGCATGCACACATGCACACACATACACATACACACACACACACACACACACACACACACACACACACACACACACACACACATGCACACACGGGCGCGCGAGCACACACACACATGCGCGCGCACGCGCACAGACACACATGCACACACACACACACACACTCATATGCACAGAGAAAAAAATATTAAGAACTCACTGTGGCTATAAAAGCCCACGGGTTGCATGTAAGTGTGAGAACTACGATCACTCTCTTTGCCCACACTAAATTTGTACTGAATATAGGCAGTTTTGTTTAAAGGATGAGTGTCAGGTTGACTGAGAAAATAATCCTTGTCTTTAACACTTGAGGGACCAATTTGAGCTAAACTTGTCCACTCTGTCCAATTCGTCCAATTTTGAACACTTTCAATGGTTGGTAAGTTTTCCTGGGCCATGATGTCAAATACACCATACCGAACACGAGTAGCAGAAATATTACATTGCTGCCCCTTGAAGATCCATATTCCTAACGTAGCAATAAGGTCTGGAGGTGAAAACAGTTCGCAATCTGGACCAGAACTTGGTTGAGTTGGCTTCACAATATTACTAGTGGAAGTCATATTCTTGGAAAAGGAGGCATTCCTAGGAATAGAAGTGACTATGGGAATGGTATAATTATCAACGTGTGTGTCAGTTTCGTTTTGCAATCCATTCTTGTCCATAACAGTGTTCACTGTTGGCAATGAACGTGACTGATTCGTAACTGACATGTTTCCATTGTGTACAAATGTGGAGTTTCTTGTGCTGGATGTTAAGATACTTGTTTTGTTAGCAAGAGTTGTAAGGTTTGTTCCATTGCTCACACCTTCTCTTGTAAAATCTTTGGTGTCTGTAGGAAAGGGACAACAAGAAAAACAGTGAACAGGTTGTATTCTCCTTGTGTTGTGCTTGAAATAAACCCTGGTCATGACACAAAACTACAGGGAACAGATACCAACAGCTTGTAAGTAAAGGGAGCACAACAACAACTCAAATGCCATGTAATTAGTCTAACATGAAGTGGACGCTGTGTATCAACTATACCTACTACCTACATGTCACCTAGTGGCAGGTACATTGAAATTCATTTAATTATTATGTGCCTGCAATCGATTGGAAAGGTGGACAATTATTGTGTACTTGAATAGTGTACATGTCGTACCACCTTATAAAGTGTAAAAAGTAAACTTTCTCTGCATGGGGGTGGGGGATGAGTGGGGGAGCATATATCCTCAGAACCTCTACCTACATACATAGTAATGCACACCTCCACAATACCACACACTTGCACACACATAAGATAGTTCACCTATTCCCCACCCACCCTCAATTCCTTTATGCAGCCCTGATAAGAGGTGATGCATATTTGAAGGTAAAGATAAAATTATAATAAATGAAATTTAGTCAAGAATTACAATTTGGACCAGACAGTTTGTATTATAGAAACTGACAAAAAATAGCGGTGGCAAAGTTAGAAGATACTATCATGACTCTTTATTTAATCAAGCCACATTTGCTACACTAAAAGCTGTGTTGTGTATGGACATGAGTCGCAGCTGGCTGGACTGCTGGCTGAATAGCAAGGGTTCTGGATTATTAAAGGCTGCCTTAAAGAATCATTGTCTTGACAGTCCTGGTTGTAAAAAGCAAGAAGCTCATTGTATTGAAACCCTTCTTAACTTTGGTTGCCACACAGTTCTTCATAGGTGTAGACAGTACTCTGCTTCTGCTGCTTGTAGAAAGCTTAGTTTAACTATACCCTAGCTTCAAGGAGAAAACTCCACCTTGCCACTATGATGTTCAAGTGTCTATCTTCACATTATCCTACTGTACGCATCTTTCCTGGATGCTCTCATTTCCAACTTCCCACTACCACACTCAATCAGCCTCAACCCTTCAGCTTAACCTTCCTCCAGTGATAACTTTTTTGGGACAAAGTTATCAAGTTTGGTGGTTTCAGCTTTATGGAAATCACTCCCCCTCCTTACATTCGTGAAGCTCAAGGCCTCAAGACATTCTCTTATTATTGTGAACAACTGTTTTCTTATTAAGACACTATTGAATGAATTAAATGGAATATTGAACTTCATTTGTGATTTTTTACACCAATTGCATGCTTTCTATACCTACAACAATTTCAATTTCAATTTTATTCCCCTTTAGCCTTTTTGTTTTATTTTGTTTGTTTCTATTAATACTTTTTGAGTACTGTTTTGTCCTCTGGGTGCTGGGTGGACTAGCTCTTGGCTAACATGCAGCTCCCCAGAGTCAATAAGAATGCCTGATCCTTCCATGACTGTATACTGAATTTTATAAGGATAATACATAACAGAGCAACAAAATCTGTTAAATTATACTAGCCAGCATTCCTTGTAAGTGACAGCTATTTAAACAATAAACTATGAATATCAATACTAAAACGAAATTCATACAGCAAACAAAGCAACAGCTTGTATTGCAGTCACTGGGAGGGCAGGGGAGACTCTTAAGTAATGTCCTCCTATGTCCAGACAATTGGATACCCGTACTCTATTGTCACCTTATGCATCAGGCCACCTCATCAGAAGCAATGGGCTCCACTACCATAGCTACATAATAATTATATCACATTACATCCATCTTAGAGGTGTGCCCTGCCCTCATCCAGCTGGAGATGTGACCCCTGCATTGCTTGCCCTATATAGCATCTCCATGCAAAGCACATGCCTTAGGGCACATACAAATACACAGAATACAACAACAAGAACTAAACATCCATAATTATATATCCACACACACACACATGCACACACACACACACACACACACACACACACACACACACACACACACACAAAATCAGGCACACCAGTAAACAATACAAAACCAAGAATAACAGGCAGATACTCCTCCAATTCAATATTACACAACTGTAGTGGTAAAAGCACTACACTCACACCATTATTCATTGGTTATATCCATTAGAAATAAATAATTTGTATTGCTCCCAATTATATCAGGGTGTGAGTTTAAATCAACACTCACACGCATGAGGCTAATTGAAAAGGTGTATAGAAGTCTAAGTACTGATGTTAAACATGCAAAACACTATTTAATCACAGATTGCAGTCTAGTGTATCTATGATGGTACTACAGTATCAAACCATAGATAAGAGCACAGAAAGAAAAAAAACTATCTCAACAAGGTGCTAACTCAGTTAATACATACAAAAAGTTTATCTTCCTTGTACGTACACGTACGCATGTACAACATACAGACAGGAATGCATAGCACCCTCACAAGTGTAGCCACGGGGATCAGCGATGTAATACAAGGAAGGGACAGAAAGTGTGCTTGCGCTGGTTTGGGGAAGGGGGTTAGATTTTGCAGTTTGGAAATGTTCAGCAAAACATTATATTGCAAAAAGTGATATCTACGACACAGGCCATGTACTATGGGAAAAACAAATCTATGGTGTACATATGAGCATGCTTTGTTGGTTTCTTCTTTCAATGGGTGTTTGTAAAAGTCCTAACGATGGAGATGTTTAGGACATTTTAAACTCACAAACAGAAGCTGACATACATACAATATGGTAGGTCTTCAGCTATAAACAATTTAAGGCAAGATATACAATTGATACTGTGTGTGTGTGTATGTGTGTGTGTGTGTGTGTGTGTGTGTGCGCGCGCACACACACAGTACAATTAAATGGTCTATGCTTCAGCCAACAAATGCTGCATTGCAATCATAAATGCACTCCAGCCAAGACATCATTACATATATGTGTAATGCCATTATGCCGTGATAAGGGTTGTCAGTATCTATATGTGCTTTTAATATAATGTTCTAAGTGAATGGTTCAAAAACTCTATAAAGGAAGGAACATAGGTGCAGATGAAACTATACAAAAGTGGTGAGGCATCTCAACACGTTTTATCGCTACAATATTCTACCATTCATGATAGTACATAGTCATACAAAGCTCAAAAAGACTAGAGTATATATACGCACTTTCGAGGATTGGTAAGAAAAGTGGTATGGCCATTGTCCTATACCTGCCCCAGTGATCTCTCCGGCCCTAACATTGCATCACAGACATGCCCATAGATATAGAAGTCATAAAAACAACGGATAGATAATTCTGAAGGATCATTTAGGCAGAAATCGAAGCACACAAAATCTGCCTTTCACGGCAAACACGTGGAAAGCTCGCTCGCAGGATTGCATGCACTGGGGGATACAGGGCGGGACCCACGGCCACCGCTGGAGAGTTTGAAAACGATTGCATATGCTTTGTGTAGTTTTAACGTGGATTACGTACAATACTTTCATACGTGCTTCTCTTTGACTAAAAGGAAAGGAAGGCCGCGACTAAGCTTACCTGATGGAGCTGGAGATATCGAAGTAGGTCCCGCAAATTCGACCCGAAGTCCGCACAGCACACTCGAAAACAATAATAAACTAGGAATAGATCGCATCTGAAGGATCTCCATTAGAAAGCCGCGATGTGAAACACTGAAGATGATAGATCTGCTCTGCTACTCCCAGTCCATATCTCTTGTGACGTTTGTCATACAAGCGAAAGGAAACAATTGACTTCTTCGTAAACTGAGTCGTATAACAGCAATAATAGTATACGGAGAGTGTATACTGCATGCATGACATTGTACAATATTACGTTGAAATCTCGCACACTGAGTAGTACGTGTTACCAAGAGTCCTCTTATACCTATATTCGGATATGCAAATAAACTGACAATTTATATTTGGTTAGGATTTCAAATAAAACAATTAATAGACAAAAATTGCATGCACAACAAAGGGCTACTCTTAGATCAAATTCATAGCCACTCTGTTGCTCCATGTTGAGGATGGAACACTGTTGATGGGATCATTGGCTGCTGCAGACAGACTAGGGTAGTCAGAACTGTCCAGTGTGGATGAATGGTCGCTTTTACTTCCTGTACTGGATGGATTCCAGGGAACAGATGCAGTGTTTGCTGCCTTGGAACGGGACTTCACTTTGTTTCTGCCCGGTGCTTTACCCTTCTTCTTGCTGCTTCTTTGAAACTCAGTATTCGTGTACCGCATTACGTGGGATGGTTGACTGATCTTAGGCCATGCTGGTGCATTGGATTTTATATGAACTAGTCTTAGTTCAGATCGCTTCTCGGGGTTAGGAAGTCCTCTCCAGCTACTTTGTCCACAATAAAGGATTGTTTCTTTTCTCCTTGCTGATCCTTTACTGCAGCTGCAAATCCTGGTGGTGGACCGGAGCTCCTGTTTGGAGCGGACTGAGGTGCAGGATTGGAGGATGTAGGCACAAAACCTGGTGGAGGCTTACATTTAGCTGGTTGCTTTGACATATCTGGTTGTTTGGTTGATGTATTGCTGACACTGCTTTCACTTGGGGCATCCAAAGATGGCCAGTCTTGAGAGGAGTCTTTCTTTTGGTGTTCATGCGGCTTAGAGCTAACTTCTGGGGCATCAGAGGCAGTTTCTTCCACAAGTCTACATGGATACACAGTCTACATAACATACATGTCAGCTAGTACTGTATTGCCTGTATCTCACTTGTACATACAGTGGAAATTCATTATAACCAATCCCAGGGGACACTGAAATTTCTTCACTGTATCAGAAATTCACTGTAACCAGGTACACTGTCATGGTAGAACATTTACTGGGACACATGTATTTATTCACTATATCCAGAAATTCACTCTATGTACGAGATTTCTCTATAATGAATTTCCACTGTACACAAGTATTGTATGTGCTTTAATTTTCACAATATTCACAGATTGGAAGCCGTCTGCGAAAGTTTACAACTGCGAGAATTTAGATCAGGCTCTGTACAATGGCAGAACATGGCAGTCCATGAATATAAAAGTATGAAAATCGCTAAAAGCCAAAAATCCATGAAATACGTATACACCCTATGAAGATTAAAGTGCATACGGTATACAGATGTAATACGTATGTATGTACGTACGTGTACAGTAGATGAATGGGCTAGGATTGTGGTACATCTGCGTACATATGCACATACGTACGTACACATGCTATATGTACATACGTTTGTACGCAAAGCCTATACTGAAGATATGCAGTGTACGTACATTGAATATTTGGAAGTATCCTATTCAAGTCTGTGAATACAGTTTCATGACAATGACTACCAACACTACAGTATGCACAGTATACAAATACTGACACCTGTACCTAGCATACTGAAGAGTGGTTAGGGAGTGGCGGACACAATCATATTGTGAGCATTCTGACTTCGGCCATCTCACCTTTGGGGCTTGGGCTGTAAACTGGGCAATTCTTCACTGCTTGTCTTAGCTTTGGCTCTGCTGTAGTTGAAACCCAGGTCAATCTGTCTGGCTTGTTTGGCTTCCTGCTTCCCCATGCCTCGAGAATGCTGCTTGGTAACGTGTGCCTGTAGGTCTACTTTGGTACGGAAAGCATTGACAAACTTCTCATTAATACATGGTCCCAATTCACACAGATAGTGATCTTTCTTAAAATGGCTTTTGAGAACACTGTACTTTGGGTAGAACTCAAATTTACCGTCGTTCTCACAGAAATGGCACCAGAAGTGGTTCTTCTTCACATGAAAATACAGGCTGTCACGATCGAAAAACCTCTCATCACAAAATTTACACATTGGGTGACCTTTGCAAGCTCCTTCTTGATCACCAGACCTAAAGTGAACTGTGAGCTCCTGTCTCGTGTACTCCTTTCTCTCAAACGGGAAAAGTTCAGCATTATCAAGGCACAGTTTACAAAAGAAAGCTTCATGTTCCTGACGCAAATGCTCCTTGAGTTTTGACATTTATGGATACCCAGTTTCATTGTCACATTTGACACAAACAAGCTTTTGAAGGGTGTAGAAAAGTTCTTTAGCATGCTTATCTTCAAATAATATACCATATTTCTTTGCATAAGTGAGTTGACACTTCATCATATCACCATACTTATCCGGATCCCTGCAATACAGTACCTACACATGTGTTTGCATAAATACACAGGTTATAGAGAATTCAGATGCTAATGGAAAGAACAATGTTAGGAAGATACGCATAATTCACACGAGTTCAAATGTACAGTCGACCTTGAATAGCAAGTACGTACATATGTACACAATCCTGGATGGTCCAGGCGCATGTACGTACTCCTGATCTCCCACTACTCCATGTACTGTATAAAACAACACTGACAGTATGTCCTTCTGATAATAAGCAATTTTTAGTCAGCCCTTGATAGTGCTTGCATGCTAATCCAAGTTCCACCACGCCATCCAGAGTGGAACAATGAAGTGTTGTTTTCTGTACTTTACATGAGGCATGTACGTAGGTAGAGGGCAAGGAGTACGTACTTCTATGCAGGAGTATATATGTGCTATGGCAGGTATGTATATATATATTTACATACATATACACTTACTGATAAAAGTTTGACTGCATGCATGAACATAAGATGCTGAGGAGTGGAGAGAGTGGAGGTGATTGTCTGCACAAGTTTACACAGATCTCTAACCATCGGCAACAAACATCAACAATCCCATAAATTATGCATGCACGTACATCAGGCAGTAGCACACACCACTCCACATGCCACTTTGCTACTTCTGCAGTCAATTGACTATGTATGGGACAGTGAACAGCTGCTTCAGCGAACCAAAAGTGGAAATAAAGTGTTTCAATTGGCAGATGCTATTCCTTCATGAGCCAAGGTTGAGTGAGCAAGATTTTAATGAGTATCACAAAAATTCCACATAATCTAAGACAACACATGCAATAACAAATCCCTGGAAATTTGGTCTGTGTATGTCCAACCAAATACGTACGTCAAAAACTCTTAAATGTGACATTCTCTCTAATCCGACTATCTTATGAGGTACAGTCCCCATATTGGAGTATGTCAGTAGTCCCTCCTCAATCCAACAACCTCTTAATCTAACATTTTCAAGACCCATCCAGTGTTGGATTAGAATACTTCCAAAATGCACATTCTATAGGGATTTTTGATTAAATAGTGTTGTGTTCTACACAGTGGCCCAAGCACTGCACGCTGCCCTGTTGATAGATCGTGCAAGTCCAAGCCTGCGCATTCTATAGATTGCGCAAGTTCTAAGGTGCGCATTTTATAGAATGCGCAAGTCCTACAGTACGTTGCGCAGTCTATAGATTGCGCAAGACACGTAGCCCTACGCATTCTATAGAATGGGCGCCATTTTATAAATTGGCACGCATTTTAGGCATTCTTAGAATGCGCTGTGCATTTTATAGATTGCGCAACTCCATAAAGAGCGGAACATATATATTATATATATATATATATATATATATATATATATTTTTTTTTTTTTTTTTTTTTTTATATATATATATATATATATATATTTTATATATATATATATATATATATATATATATATATATATATATATATATAAATATATATATATATATATATATATATATATATATATATCCACATCTTCTAGGTACTATCCATTATTGCTCATCACATCAGGTGTGCAAACAGGTGGAGGTATGTGATGTGCGTGTGTGTGTGTGTGTGTGTGTGTGTGTGTGTGTGTGTGTGTGTGTGTGTGTGTGTGTAAGAGAGTACAATCACACGTAATATCACTAACCTGATCAGTGTCATTTCTACAAACAGGGCATTCCTTCTTGCCACCAAGAACTCGCATACGAGTACAACAGATGTAGCACAGTGGGTGGTTACACTTTGATACTCCCCACACTAAAATATCTTCACCAGTGAAACACACGGGACACACGCGGCTTACAACGCTCTCAGCCATGTCTCTTCTTAGAAAAGGCTCTGTATTCGGACTCTAAATAGGTATAAAATGGCTACCCCGATGCGTAATGCACGGTCACCCTCGCTACTATTTTTAGTGATGCTTCATTACGTCATAAATCAAAAGTACTGCGTGACAGCACGATGTGCAATCGATAATCTGCTGTTTCGGGTTCCAATGTGGATTTGGAAAGAGCCGAGCGAAGCACATATAATACATATAATACATGTATGTGTAGCCCTATGCTCGTCTAGCCCTATGCCTGTCTTGCCCTTTCCCCATCTAGCCCTGTACCTGTTTTGCAACTCACCCTTGTTTCAAGTGTTTTTGGAGAATCCTTCTTTGATAAGGCCTTTTGCACGGTCCTGTGTCAATCCTACATCCTTTAACCATTTTTAAATGGTTTTTATACACTCTTATTATATTGGAAATGTTATGGCAACACTGTTGTTACAACAGGTAGAGGTTGGGCCATATGTAACTGTGTAGACACCACACACACTGCAGCAAAAGTGCACATAATTGTAGGTGCCTATACATTGAAATTGAACTGCACTGCTTTCTTCATAATAAATGACATTATAGTCCAGACTGTCACAATACAGACAAGATAAAAAAAATTACATACTATTAACTTTTACTTCTCTTTCGGTTTGCTTTTGCTTCTTTTCATCTCCCTCTAATTTAAAATTGTAGGCTGTACAAGAGTAAGTGGCATTGGGGACAGTGATTGATTCAAAGTAGAAGGTGTCTCCATTTTGTGTAGGTAGGCCTGGGTTGTCACTAAAACCATAGTCTATTTTCAACCCAGTCTTAGGTTTGGGCATGCCATGAACATCACAGTGAATAGTAAGATTCCCTCCAAGTTGCACATCCTTTGGCTCTGCAACAGCCCTGGTGATAAATGGCTTAGCTGCAGACAGAAGAAGCAACATATATATGAATGCAATCATAAAACCATTGAGTACATAATATTATGTATAGCTGTATGATAGTAGAGTATGGATTACAGAACACATGCAAACACACTTACAGAAGTACACACATGCATACACACATGCACACACACACACACACACACACACACACACACACACACACACACACACACACACACACACTCATATGCACAGAGAAATAAATATGAAGAACTCACTGTAGCTATAAAAGCCCACGGGTTGTACGAAAGTGTGAGAACTGCGATCACTCTCATTGCCCACATTAAATTTGTACTGAATATAGGCAGTTTTGTTTGAAGGATGAGTGTCAGGTTGACTGAAAAAATAATACACGTCTTCAGTTTCTGGGGGACCAAATTGAGCTAAACTTGTCCACTCTGTCCAATTCGTCCAATTTTGAACACTTTCAATGGTTGGCAAGTTTTCCTGGGCCATGATGTCAAATACACCATACCGAACACGAGTAGCAGAAATATTACATTGTTGCCCCTTGAAGATCCATATTGCTAACTTATAAGTAAGCACTACAAGTGAAGACAGTTCACAATCTGGATCAGAACTTGGTTGAGTTGGCTTCACAATATTACTAGTGGAAGTCATATTCTTGGAAAAGGAGGCATTGCTAGGAATAGAAGTGACTATGGGAGTGGTATGATTATCAACGTGTGTGTCAGTTTCGTTAAGCGATCCATTCTTGTCCATAACAGTGTTCACTGTTGGCAATGAACGTGACTGATTCGTAACTGACATGTTTCCATTGTGTACAAATGTGGAGTTTCTTGTGCTGGATGTTAAGATACTTGTTTTGTTAGCAAGAGTTGTAAGGTTTGTTCCATTGCTCACACCTTCTCTTGTAAAATCTTTGGTGTCTGTAGGAAAGGGACAACAAGAAAAACAGTGAACAGGTTGTATTCTCCTTGTGTTGTGCTTGAAATAAACCCTGGTCATGACAAAAAATACAGGGAATAGATACCAACAACTTGTTGGTATCTTGGTATAAAGGGAGCACAACAATAACTCAAATGCCATGTAGTTAGTCTAACATGAAGTAAATGCTGTGTATCAACTATACCTACTACCTACATGTCACCTAGTGGCAGGTACATTGAAATTCATTTAATTATTAAGTGCCAGCAATCGATTGGAAAGGTGAACAATTACTGTGTACTTGAACAGTGTACATGTCGTACCACCTTATCAAGTGTAAAAAGTAAACTTTCTCTGCATGGGGGTGGGGGATGAGTGGGGGAGCATACCCCCAGAACCCCTACCTACATACATAGTAATGCACACCTCCACAATACCACACACTTGCACACACATATAGTTCACCTATTCCCCACCCACCCTCAATTCCTGTATGCAGCCCTGATAAGAGGTGATCCATATTTGAAGGTAAAGATAAAATTATAATAAATGACGTTTAGTCAAGAATTACAATTTGGACCAGACAGTTTGTATTATAGAAATGGACAAAAAATAGCTGTGGCAAAGTTAGAAGATACTATCACGACTCTTAATTTAATCAAGGCACATTTGCTACACTAAAAGCTGTGTTGTGTATGGACATGAGTCGCAGCTGGCTAGACTGCTGGCTGGATAGCAAGGGTTCTGGATTATTAAAGGCTGGATTAAAATCATTGTCTTGACTGTCCTGGTTGAAAAAGCAAGAAGCTCATTGTATTGAAACCCTTCTTAACTTTGGTTGCCACACAGTTCTTCATAGGCATAGACAGTACTCTGCTTCTGCTACTCGTAGAAAGCTTGGTTTATAACTATGTATACCCTAGCTTCAAGGAGAAAACTCCACCTTGCCACTATGATGTTCAAGTGTCTATCTTCACATTCTCCTACAGTACATATCTTTCCCGGATTTTCTCATTTCCAACTTCCCACTACCACACTCGATCAGCCTCAACCCTTCAGCTTAACCTTCCTCCAGTGATAACTTTTTTGGGACAAAGTTATTAAGTTTGGCGGTTTCAGCTTAATGGAAATCACTCCCCCTCCTCATATTTGTGAAGCTCAAGGCCTCAAGACATTCTCTTATTATTGTGAACAACTGTTTTCTTATTAAGACACTATTGAATGAATTACATGGAATATTGAACTTCATTTGTGATTTTTTACACCAATTGCATGCTTTCTATACCTACAACAATTTCAATTTCAATTTTATTCCCCTTTAGCCTTTTTGTTCATTTTGTTTGTTTCTATTAATACTTTTTGGTATACTGTTTTGTCCTCTGGGTGCTGGGTGGACTAGCTCTTGGCTAACATGCAACTCCCCAGAGTAAATAAGAATGCCTGATCCTTCCATGACTGTATACTGAATTTTATAAGGATAATACATAACAGAGCAACAAAATCTGTTAAATTATACTAGCCAGCATTCCTTGTAAGTGACAGCTATATAAACAATAAACTATGAATATCAATACTAAAACGAAATTCATACAGCAAACAAAGCAACAGCTTGTATTACAGTCACTGGGAGGGCAGGGGAGACTCCTAAGTAATGTCCTCCTATGTCCAGACAATTGGATACCCGTACTCTATTGTCACCTTATATATGCATCAGGCCACCTCATCAGAAGCAATGGGCTCCACTACCATAGCTACATAATAATTATATCACATTACATCCATCTTAGAGGTGTGCCCTGCCCTCATCCAGCTGGAGATGTGACCCCTGCATTGCCCTATATAGCATCTCCACGCAAAGCACATGCCTTGGGGCACATACATATACACAGAATACAATAACAAGAACTAAACATCCATAATTATGTACCCACACACGCACACATGCACCCACACGCACGCACACACACGCATTTAATTGTACTGCACGTGCACACACAGTACAATGAAATGGTCTATGCTTCAGCCAATAAATGCTGTATTGCAATCATAAATGCACTCCAGCCAAGAACATCATTACATCATAGATAATATTATCTATGATTACATGTACGTGTAATGCCGTTATGCCGTGATAAGGGTTGTCAGTATCTAAATGTGCATTTAATATAATGTTCTAAGTGAATGGTTCAAAAACTCTATAAAGGAAGGAACATAGGTGCAGATGAAACTATACAAAAGTGGTGAGGCATCTCAACACGTTTTATCGCTACAATATTCTACCATTCATGATAGTACATAGTCATACAAAGCTCAAAAAGACCCGAGTATATATACGCACTTTCGAGGATTGGTAAGAAAAGTGGTATGGCCATTGTCCTATACCTGCCCCAGTGATCTCTCAGGCCCTAACATTGCATCACAGACATGCCCATAGATATAGAAGTCATACAAACAACGGATAAATAATTCTGAAGGATCATTTAGGCAGAAATCGAAGCACATAAAACCTGCCGTTCACGGCAAACACGTGGAAAGCTTGCTCGCAGGATTGCATGCACTGGGGGATACAGGGCGGGACCCACGGCCACCGCTGGAGAGTTTGAAAACGATTGCATATGCTTTGTGTAGTTTTAACTTGGATTACGTACAATACTTTCATACGTGCTTCTCTTTGACTAAAAGGAAAGGAAGGCCGCGACTAAGCTTACCTGATGGAGCTGGAGATATCGAAGTAGGTCCCGCAAATTCGACCCGAAGTCCGCACAGCACACTCGAAAACAATAATAAACTAGGAATAGATCGCATCTGAAGGATCTCCATTAGAAAGCCGCGGTGTGAAACCCTGAAGATGAAAGATGTGCTCTGCTACTCCCAGTCCATATCTCTTGTGACGTTTGTCATACAAGCGAAAGGAAACAATTGACTTCTTCGTAAACTGAGTCGTATAACAGCAATAATAGTATACGGAGAGTGTATACTGCATGCATGACATTGTACAATAATACGTTGAAATCTCGCACACTGAGTAGTACGTGTTACCAAGAGTCCTCTTATACCTATATTCGGATATGCAAATAAACTGACAATTTATATTTGGTTAGGATTTCAAATGAAACAATTAATAGACAAAAATTGCATGCACAACAAAGGGCTACTCTCAGATCAAATTCATAGCCACTCTGTTGCTCCATGTTGAGGATGGAACACTGTTGATGGGATCATTGGCTGCTGCAGACAGACTAGGGTAGTCAGAACTGTCCAGTGTGGATGAATGGTCACTTTTACTTCCTGTACTGGATGGATTCCAGGGAACAGATGCAGTGTTTGCTGCCTTGGAACGGGACTTCACTTTGTTTCTGCCCGGTGCTTTACCCTTCTTCTTGCTGCTTCTTTGAAACTCAGTATTCGTGTACCGCATTACGTGGGATGGCTGACTGATTTTAGGCCATGCTGGTGCATTGGATTTTATATGAACTAGTCTTAGTTCAGATCGCTTCTCGGGGTTAGGAAGTCCTGACATACAGTCCTCAAAAATGTTCATCCAGTCATCTCCAAACAGCTCCAAGGACTTCATATAATAGTCTTCAGCACTGATTTCACTACGCAGGAAGGCATTGGACATGATCTTAAACTGCTTCATTTTGGAAGCATCTCCAGCTACTTTGTCCACAATAAAGGATTGTTTCTTTTCTCCTTGCTGATCCTTTACTGCGGCTGCAAATCCTGGTGGTGGACCAGAGCTCCTGTTTGGAGCGGACTGAGGTGTAGGATTGGAGGATGTAGGCACAAAACCTGGTGGAGGCTTACATTTAGCTGGTTGCTTTGACATATCTGGTTGTTTGGTTGATGCATTGCTGACACTGCTTTCACTTGGGGCATCCAAAGATGGCCACTCTTGAGAGGAGTCTTTCTTTTGGTGTTCATGTGGCTTAGAGCTAAGTTCTTGGGCATCAGAGGCAGTTTTTTCCACAGGTCTACATGGATACACAGTCTACATAACATACATGCACAGTACTCAGGGGCGTAGGCAGAAATTTTTAAAGGGGTTTTCCAATCAAAATAACACAACATCATATGATGATAGTATGCAGTATTGTGCATGTACCATTGTGCGTATCCCATGCATGCTGCAAGTGTCGGGGGACAGTAGCAAAAGGGAATGGAAGGGGGCATATATGTAGGCACATGGTACCCTAGATGCTATAGAACACATTCAATGCAGTGATGCATTCAGTATTATAGTTAGGGGGGTCTGGGGGTATGCTCCCCCAGGGAAAATTTGAGTTTTTTGGTTATATGAGGTGGTGATTCATGCCATTTAAGACCATTAGTGAAGGCCCAACGGTTGCAAGTAGGGGCTTCTCTACAGAAATTTGCAATACCACTGGAATTCTTTTGGGATGGAAGCTGGAGAGGTTGGGGTGGAAGCTTCCTCACCCTCACTGGATAGCTGGTACTGTGGAACTATAATATCCAACCAGTCCAGTAGTTGTAGTAGTAGTAGTAGTAGTAGTAGTAGTAGTAGTAGTAGTAGTATAGTAGTATAGCGCGCAAGACGTCATAATTGTGACGTCATAATTTATGACAAAAAATGGCTTCCTCGCGTTGCGTGTGTAAATTCAGAAGCTTTACAAGCGACAGATAGCAGGAGGATGACAAATCGAATTCCTGAAAATATAGAATATAGGTATTAAGCAATCTAAGGTGATTATTATGATACAATTATCAATTGTACATTCTGTTGCTGCTGTAAAAGTGTTGCCTGGACAGCTAGCTAGCTAGCGCTATTGTTTGATTTAGGCATTTTCTCCAAGGGGGTTTTCCTGAAAACAGTGGAAAACTCTCTCCCTGGTACTGTATTGCCTGTATCTCACTTGTGCATACAGTGGAAACTCATTATAACCAGTCCCAGGGGACACTGAAATTTCTTCACTGTATCAGAAATTCACTGTAACCAGGTACACTTTCATAGTAGAACATTTACTGGGTCACATATATTTATTCACTATATCCAGAAATTCACTCGACGTATGAGATTTCTCTATAATGAGTTTCCACTGTACATAGTAAGTATCGTATGTGCTTTAATTTTCGTGATATTCACAGATTGGAAGCCATCTGCACAAGTTCACAACCGCGAAAATTTAGATCAGGCTCTGTGCAATGGCAGAACATGGCAGTCCATGAAAATAAAAACATGAAAATTGCTAAAAGCCAAAAATCCGTGAAATATACACCCTGTGAAGATCAAAGTGCATACGGTATACAGATAAAATACGCATGTACGTACATACTTGTACAGTAGATGAATGGGCTAGGATTGTGGCAAATCTACATACGCATGCACGTACATGTACATGCTATACGTACATACCTTTGTACGCAAAGCCTATACTGAAGATATGCAGTGTACGTACATTGAATATTTGGAAGTATCCTATTCAAGTCTGTGAATACAGTTTCATGACAATGACTACCAACACTATAGTATGCACAGTATACAAATACTGACACCTGTACCTACGTAGCATACTGAAGAGTGGTCAGGGAGTGGCGGACACAATCTTATTGTGAGCATTCTGACTTCGGCCATCTCACCTTTGGAGCTTGGGCTGTAAACTGGGCAATTCTTCACTGCTTGTCTTAGCTTTGGCTCTGCTGTAGTTGAAACCCAGGTCAATCTGTCTGGCTTGTTTGGCTTCCTGCTTCCCCATGCCTCGAGAATGCTGCTTGGTAACGTGTGCCTGTAGGTCTACTTTGGTACGGAAAGCATTGACAAACTTCTCATTAATACATGGTCCCAATTCACACAGATAGTGATCTTTCTTAAAATGGCTTTTGAGAACACTGTACTTTGGGTAGAACTCAAATTTACCGTCGTTCTCACAGAAATGACACCAGAAGTGGTTCTTCTTCACATGAAAATACAGGTTATCACGATCGAAAAACCTCTCATCACAAAATTTACACATTGGGTGACCTTTGCAAGCTCCTTCTTGATCACCAGACCTAAAGTGAACTGTGAGCTCCTGTCTTGTGTACACCTTTCTCTCAAACGGGAATAGTTCAGCATTGTCAAGGCACAGTTTACAAAAAAAAGCCTCATGTTCCTGACGCAAATGCTCCTTGAGTTTTGACATTGATGGATACCCAGTTTCATTGTCACATTTGACACAAACAAACTTTTGAAGGGTGTAGAAAAGTTCTTTAGCATGCTTATCTTCAAATAATATACCATATTTCTTTGCATAAGTGAGTTGACGCTTCATCACATCACCATACTTATCCGGATCCCTGCAAAACAGCACCTACACATGTGTTTGCATGAATACACAGGTTATAGAGAATTCAGATGCTAATGGAAAGAACAATGTTAGGAAGATACGCATAATTCACACAAGTTCAAATGTACGTACGTACGTATATGTATTTGCAGTACATTCATTGGTGGGGGTCCCTTCAAGGGGGAGGGGGACTGGGACTATGCATGCACATACATACGTACATACACACATATACAGCTCTATGTACATACGTACGTTACGTATGCAAGAACAGTATGCATGGATGCATGGCTATGACAAGTATGCCCCTTTTTACATGTACGTAAGTTGTGTTCTAGCCCTTCCACAGTACAATTCTCAAATCATAGGGCTTGTTGGTACCACATACGTATATGTACATATGTACATACATAGTTGTTTACATATTAGAGAAAAGGTCTGTACAGTGTATGTACACATGAACAAATACGCATGAACGTATGTATGTAGGAGCAGGGATGCATAGTGACTAATGATGCTGCCCTAATGAAATGACCACATATGTAGTTGCTGAAATAAGTACACCACTTCAAATTCACCCAGTGAGTAAGGTTTATTAGCGTCAGAATACTGTACACCCTCTGAACTTTGATCACAGATACAGCGCTGCTAGAGTCACACAGCTTCCGAGTAGATCATTGCAAAGCGTATGTACACAATGTATATACATATGTACTTAGATGCACATATGTACGTACATACTGTACATACATACAGCATTATTTCCTCACACCTACGCATGTACGTGCGTATGCATATGTATACACAATTTAGAGGAAATTATGAAATCGTGTAAGTTAGACAACACAAGAACTGAAAGGAAGTTAAACAAAGTGCAGTAAAACTTGGTAAGTACAGTCGACCTTGAATAGCAAGTACGTACATATGTACATAATCCTGGATGGTCCATGCGCATGTACGTACTCCTGATCTCCCACTACTCCATTTACTGTATAAAACAACACTGACAGTATGTCCTTCTGATAATACACAATTTTTAGTCAGCCCTTGATAGTGTTTGCTAATCCAAGTTCCACCACGCCATCCAGAGTGGAACAATGAAGCGTTGTTTTCTGTACTTAACATGAGGCATGCACGTAGTTAGAGTGCAAGGAGTATGTACTTCTATGCAGGAGTATGTATGTACAAATGCACTTACTGATAATAGTTTGACTGCATGCATGAACATAAGATACTGAGGAGTGGAGAGAGTGGAGGTGATTGTCTGCACAATTTTACACAGATCTATAACCATCGGCAACAAACATCAACGATCCCATAAATTATGCACGTACATCAGGCAGTAGCACACGCCACTCCACATGCCACTTTGCTACTTCTGCAGTCAATTGACTATGTATGGGACAGTGAACAGCTGCTTCAGCAAACCAAAAGTGGAAATAATGTGTTTCAATTGGCAGATGCTATTCCTTCATGAGCCAAGGTTGAGTGAGTAAGATTTTAATGAGTATCACAAAAATTCCACATAATCTAAGAAAACACATGCAATAACAAATCCCTGGAAATTTGGTCTGTGTATGTCCAACCAAATATGTACATCAAAAACTCTTAAATGTGACATTCTCTCTAATCCGACCATCTTATGAGGTACAGTCCCCATATTGGAGTATGTCAGTAGTCACTCCTCAATCCGACAACCTCTTAATCCAACATTTTTCAAGACCCATCCAGTGTTGGATTAGAGAGGTTCACTGTAGGGCATGAACAATTGGGTAGGAAGGAGGCAATGTAAAAACCTTATGGAATAGGAGTATTAACATAATCACAATGTTACAAATAACACAATACATTGTGAAAAGTTAGCAATGATGTTAGTGTTGTTTGATAAACTATATATATATATCCACATCCATATCTTCTTAGTACTATATATATTATTGTTCATCACATCGGGTGTGCAAACAGGTGGATGGTATACGTATGTGATGTGATGTGCATGTGTGTGTGTGTGTGTGTGTGTGTGTGTGTGTGTGTGTGTGTGTGAGTGTGTGTGTGTGTGTGTGTGTGTGTGTGTGTGTGTGTGTGTGTGTGTGTGTGTGTGTGTGTGTGTGTGTGTGTGTGTGTGTGTGTGTAAGAGAGTACAATCACACGTAATATCACTAACCTGATCAGTGTCATTTCTACAAACAGGGCATTCTTTCTTGCCACCAAGAACTCGCATACGAGTACAACAGATGTAGCACAGTGGGTGGTTACACTTTGATACTCCCCACACTAAAATATCTTCACCAGTGAAACACACGGGACACACGCGGCTTACAACGCTCTCAGCCATGTCTCTTCTTAGAAAAGGCTCTGTATTCGGACTCGTGAGCTACTAAATAGGCATAAAATGGCTACCCCGATGCATTATGCAAGGTCACCCTCCCTACTATTTTTAGTGATTGCTTCATTACGTCATAAATCAGAAGTACTGTACTGCGTGACAGGACGATGTGCAGTCGATAATCTGCTGTTTCGGGTTCGAATGTGGATTTGGAAAGAGCCGAGCGAAGCCCATATAATACCGGATATCCTTATTTACCGGTAATGATCTAACTTCTACAACGAAGAGTTGCACCATGCAGTATTTATGATGCAATCATTCTATGCACCGGAGATGTGTGCTTACTGATCAGATGCATACCGGTATCTGGTACACATTCATATGTATTGATGATCGTTGGTACACATGCATGAAAATAATGCTCTGCATACCATACATTTTCTGTGTGCAGTGAATGAAAATTCAAAGTATGAGCATATACCATGCCTCAAATCTGCCAAGCAGGACGGCACATTCATTCTGGATGTGCACACCATCATAAATCTCCACACACCCACTCTCTATCTCAGAGTCTCCTAGATCCATACAATGCTGAGTGCTGGAAGAACTGACTTAGTTCATGTACTGCTGACTAGTATCCTCAGGCTGTTTCAATTCAATGGAACCTGTTATTCAGGACGCTTAATTGAAAATCAGGACACCTGTATAAACAGGAGATTAGAGTATGGTCCCTAATTCTCTTCCACTGACTTGTGTGCATTTGATACCTGCAAAATAAGGACACCTCTGTATTCTGGAATCAGGACAGATATTTCTAGTCCCAATAGGCTATTCCCATGCATTGTATTGTGGACACTGCAAAGTTATAGCATGCAGCTGCAAAGAGACACATAAGTGTTCATTTCTACCTTTCAAGCTAGAGGTTCAGTCGGTTATAATGACTTCAATACCCTTGTTTTGTCTTATAAATGCTGTTTGTATGATTTTTCACTGGTGCCAAATGCATGTTTTCCTTCAAGTTATAATTACCTGTACTCTGCCTTAATGCCATATTATTGTGGCAACCCTGGAAAATCAGGACACCTTTCATGCAGTGGTCCCAAGGTGTCACATTATACAGGTTCCACTGTTGCAGTAGTCATATTCTCCTCCAGGCTGAAAGAATTGTGCATGACAGCCACATTCCAGGAAAACGATCATGATCACATTGATAAAATCAAAAGGCAACAGTCATTGCCCTCTTCAGTATGAGCAGAGGTAATAATGACACTATTGCTTTGGGACAACCTGAAGTTTGGCAGACCACTATAACCCATAATCGTAAATGCAGTGCTCTGTTGTAGTTCAAATTGTAATATCTGTATATACCCTGTATACCTCACCACTGTTTTTCCAATGCAGAGCATTGAATTTCACTTTGCATCATATCCAATGCAAATCACCTTAGTAAGGCATTGCATGGAACTGCCATCAGTTCCCACAAAATTAATCAGAAACTCCAAAGTCGTGGCTATGGCATAATGATTAAAGCTGCAAACTATAACTACAAATTAATTTCATTCCCCTTAATACTATGCACAATGCTTACTAAGTTAGCATTCTGTGCATGGATGCAGATATTATTTTGAGTGTGGATGTGTTGTATTAACATGACATTGCAAATTATATACACCCGGTCCAGTGCACTTTGGTTCCACATTTATAGGTTTGCATATTATTGAAATAAAAAAGTACAGAACTGTGCATAATCAAACAGAAAAACGTGTACATGCATAGTACAGTATGGATGATCCACCCTTGAATTCAATTGCATGGGACGATTGATTGCAAAGCTAAGAGTTTATGAAAACCATTTTTGAAATGGTAAAAGGTTGTAGGATTGACATAGGATGTGCAAAAGGCTTTATCAAAAAAGCATCCTTCAAAAACACTTGGATCAAGGGTAAGTTGCGAAACAGGTACAGGCATGGATGTGCAAAGGGCAAGGCAGACATAGGGCTAGACGAGCATAGGGCTATACATACATGAGGCTAGATGATACAGGGCTAGACAGATTTCAGTTGGGACTGACTGCACACTGCCAACATATGGCACATACTATTCTTAGACTACTGGAGTAGGAATTTGCAGAGTGTGCTCTCAATCCAACTAAACTCTGTATAGCCCTATACCCATCTAGCCTCATGTATGTATAGCCCTATGGTCGTCTAGCCTCATGTATGTATAGCCCTATGGTCGTCTAGCCTCATGTATGTATAGCCCTATGGTCGTCTAGCCTCATGTATGTATAGCCCTATGGTCGTCTAGCCTCATGTATGTATAGCCCAATGGTCGTCTAGCCTCATGTATGTATAGCCCTATGGTCGTCTAGCCTCATGTATGTATAGCCCTATGGTCGTCTAGCCTCATGTATGTATAGCCCTATGGTCGTCTAGCCTCATGTATGTATAGCCCTATGGTCGTTTAGCCTCATGTATGTATAGCCCTATGGTCGTCTAGCCTCATGTATGTATAGCCCTATGGTCATCTAGCCTCATGTATGTATAGCCCTATAGTTGTCTAGCCCTATATTTATCTTGCCCTTTGCCAACCTGGCCCTGCATGTGCCAGTTAAATTCACAACTTGCCCTTATTCCAATTGAGTGCTTTTGTAGGATGCTTTTTGGTAAAGTCTTTTTGCACGGCTATACTCCATATATATATACCTCCATCGACTGTCACTCTCCCACATAGGCAGCAAATTAATGTGCCTGCTCGTGCCTGCTGCCGTGTAGTGTATCTTGCTTCCACCCGCTATCGCACGTGACGTCAGAAAAATGGAGGTGTAGTTTCTTATAAATTCAATTTCGTCACAGTCTCGCTTCCGAAGACCAAGCAGGGATTTTGTATATTCCAAAGTAGTATTTCAGAATGGCTGTTGCAACCGTTGGTGCTGATTCCCCTTCGTTTAAGGTGGAACTGTCCATTTCTTGCTCTTCTTTACCCAATCTTGATCTATTGTCAAAGAGCGATCCAATTTGTGTACTTTACACAAAAGCAAGTACGGCAAAGTCAGGTAGAGATAGCTGGGTCAAATACGGCATGACAGAAATGATCAAGGATAATCTGAATCCAAAGGTGAGAGATTCTGTACGACATCTGAAAATGCTGTCGACAGTAGTGCACAATTTATAGCGAGGATTATCATGGGAGTTTAAACCCCGTACCAGGCTACTCTTATTGTCACATTTATGATTTTTGTAACTTTTGGCAATAATGGTGTTCTCTCTCACCGTAGCCACTCTATACTGCGTGGAATAGATTGTCTGTAGTGTAGCATAACAGTAGATTCTCTAAACATTTCATGTCTGAGATTCGTGAGATACACCATAGAGTATCTACGTATGTACGTATACACATTTATCCCTTCTTGATCTGTTTCGCATGTTCAGTGAGCCCTAGTTGGCTTCCACTCCTATTGGGCAGAGCTAGTCATAATGATCGTATGATTGTTCATAGACTCTCTATTCTAGTCTATGGATTGTTTAACCTCCAAATATTTGAAGTGAGATCACTTGGTGTTGAGGGTCTATGCCGGAAACTTCACAGTAGAGATCAATTCCACTCATTCTACAATCCAATTAATATACAAAATTTCTGTCTCCTACTGGGGATGGGTAAGATATTCATCCACAGACCAATATAGTTATTGATCCATATAACACCATCCATATGTATGCATGTAGCCAGTCCCCAACATACGTATATGATACATTGTACTGTCTGAAGCATCTCCGTACATTTTGTCTTTGGTGGTCTGTAGTTAGAAGTTCTTTCAGATCCTGCCTTCGACAGACATGCGTACATACATCAGAAAAGTTTTGCGGTTGATATTTATGTGATAGCATCATTGTCTGGTCAATTACATACCTGTTGTGCAATGTATTATGTAACACCGCCATGGAGGGGTGGGGATGTACCACAATGATCACTGTTCTAATTGATGTTGTGTGTACCGTCTGTAGTTTGCCAAGACATTCACCCTGGACTACTATTTTGAGGAGATTCAAACTTTGAAGTTAGAAGTTTATGATGTGGACGATGTCTCTCATATCTCGGATCTAAGCAGACATGACTTCATTGGGGCTGTAGAGGTGACACTGGCAGAAGTTGTGTCGGCTGGACAGGAATTCAAAAAATATTTGCAGAATCCTCGTTAGTTTTGTAGACAATTTTATCTATAGAGTATACAGAAATTCGCATGTACGTATGAAGCTCTAGCTGATTTTATGTACATACGTATAATATGCTGTACATGAGCATATTAGTGTGTGTATATGTGTGTATGTGTGTGTGTGTGTGTGTGTGTGTGTGTGTGTGTGTGTGTGTGTGTGTGTGGGTGGGTGGGTGGGTGGGTGGGTGGGTGGGTGTGTTTGTCTTTATGTATGTAAATATGCACACATGCCTTTGGATGTAGGTATGTAAGTACATATATACGTACATAATGTGTATTTTATACACTTTTGAACATACGTATGTAGTTTGATAGGGATGGGCAAAATGTGACAAGAATTGCAATGTACAAAGTGTGTTTGTTTCTACGTTTAACAGATAGGAAGGGTTCCTGTGGGAAGATACACTTGATGGCTGAGGAGTTGCAAGACAACAAGTTTGATGTGCACATTCAGCTGTCTGCAAGCAAGTTGGATAAAAAAGACTTCTTTGGCAAAGTGGGCATTTTGCGCACATACGTATGTACGTAGACTTGTAGCACTTTCTCTTACATTACTATCCGCTCCTCTCTAGTCTGATCCTTATGTTGAGATTGCCAAAGCCCAAGAAGGAGGCCAGTACACTCTGGTTTATAGGTCTGAGGTTATAAAGAAGAACCTAAATCCAAAGTACGTACGTATATACATACGTACATATGTAAATAGTTGAGGCATACATGTGTACCTACAGACGTACATACTGTACATATGATACAAAGTTTAACTTTGTGTGGTGGATATGATGTTGCACAAGCAATGCTAGATTGTGTCACAATGTGTGCGCTCTCTGTGACTTACGTACGTGCGTATATTATGTATACTTGCCTACTACTGTGTAGGTGGAAAGGTGTTACTTTGTCTATTCAGAAACTGTGTGGAGGTGACTGGGACAGGACACTCAGCTTTACTGTATATGACTGGAACAGGTACATACGTACACACTGCATGTGCCTATGTATATATGTACGTACATAATTCACCTACGTACGTACATACGTACATGTATATTTCTGCTGTAGTGTCAGGTGGTACGCATGTAAGTACAGTAGAACCTGTGAATTAAGACCATCCTGGGGACTGCCTTATGCTGTCCCTAATTGCCAGGTTGCCATGCATTTTTAAAGTGGTTCAGACAGGTGGTTCACGGACCAGCCTACCGTGGTCCCTGTAGACAAGTGGGTGACAGACCAGCCCACAGTGGTCTCTATAGACAGGTGGTCTTTCTCTACAGGGGGTCTTTAAGACAGGTTCACTGCATAATTATGACTCACTGCTTCACTTTCTCTCATGACCCATTGCTATTTTATGAAAATTTCAAGACTCAGACATTCTTGTATGCACATTACGTCATATCCTGTATATTAAAATTGTGTGGTAGTGCGTACTGAGTTGAACTATGAACTTGGAATAAAAAAGGTAGTGTATCAGCACATGTGGCCTGGTTTCCTTGGTACACTTGTGTGTGCTGTTGTGGAGTGTTGTGTTCTTACGTTTGTTTCACTGTCTCTTGCTAAGTATGTGTGTATGTGTGTGTGTGTGTGTTTGTTTGTATGCACATTATATGTGCGCGCATGCGTGTATCTGTATGTGTGTGTGTATGTGTGTCTGTGTGTATGTGTGTGTGTGTGTGTGTGTCTGTATGTGTGTGTGTGTGTGTGTGTGTGTGTGTGTGTGTGTGTGTGTCTGTATGTGTGTGTGTGTGTGTGTCTGTATGTGTGTGTGTGTGTGTGTGTGTGTGTGTGTGTGTGTGTGTGTGTGTGTGTGTGTGTGTGTGTGTGTGTGTGTGTGTGCATAGTATGCGTAATTGTTTGTGATTGGCAGGATTAAGTACATACGTACGTATATGCTTATGTAGTTTCACATGCACTGTATATTATGCATTTAGGTTCACATCTGCAAGTGTACGTACATTTATGAGATTTTGTCAGCATTAGTATAAATTGTTTCTGTACTAGTGGGCTATCAAATGTACATACATATGTACGTACGTATGTACATGCATGCACGCATATGTATATAATATGTACTTACCACATTAATTAGGGAAGTATGTAATTGTGTGTTTTCAAGTGTCCATCCCAGACATCACACACAACCTTACTTTTCCTGTGTTGTAATATTTTATGACATTCTATGGACCGAGACCATTCACAAGACATGCATGACATTGTGTACTTCTGTTTCTATTCTTACAGTTCAGGCTCACCTGATTTCATTGGAATGACAACAATTTCTTTGAAAGATATTTGTCCGGAAAGGTGTTATTGTTGTTTTGTTTTATGTACGTACTGTAAATCTCTGTGTTGTTGGACTCCTTTTTCACAGTTGCTTCAGTCATTTTCAGTGGTATAACTGTACTGAGTGAGCTCTAACTCACTCTGAGATTGTTTATGCGTAGTTTACTACTGACGTTGACATCTGATCGAACCATGCTACTGAACCATACACACAGGGCTTCTCATTTGCAAGCAAGTGTTGTATGATTGATGTCTAGTAACATGTTCTTAAGGTGGCGTATTATGTATTTAAGTAACCTTCAAATAAATGGACTGTGGTTCATCTGTTTGCTACAACAGTTTGTTGTCAAAATGTTCATAGTAAGGTACAATCATCAATGGACTATGGTACATCTAGTGATTCTCACTACCTTTGTTTCCAGTGAAGAGTTAAAGTGGGACTCTTTGTGCAGAATCATTTTGACCTGATATGTGTGTCTGAACATGTGTAAACAGAATGGGGACAGGCACACTTGCAGTGGTAGAAATAGCAATTGACCTTTGCTAGGACTAATGGCTGACCCAGTATCATATTGGTAGGACATTTTGAAGATTGGTCAGCCATTTCTGACCATCACCGATTATGTACGAACGTACATACACAAAGGAATCTTTAGTATTGAACCTTGAGATTGGCACAACAAATTGACACTCGACTGTAATAGCCAATAACAAAGACTCAGCTCTCAGTTTTAGTGGTCAGCCATTTGTCAGACAAACAGCTGACCCAACTCAATTTTGGTCAACCATATTAATGTTTTGCTCGGAAAATGGCAGATGGCAGGCAGCTAGCTGCACTTGTATGATCGTACATACGTATACGTATGTACGCATGTATGTCCTTCACCATTGTACTATGTATGTACATATGTATGTACGTATAGGTATACATACATATACATTATGTGCATACCAATCCCATCACCATGGCATCCCTGTATCCGAGGCCTCTTTTTGTATCATTATTGTTCCATAATTTTATTTATATTGTACAAGCAGCTATGTACGTACATACGTATGACTGAAATATCAATTCAATATCTACATATTTTGTTATCGCCATACAGAGGAGGTACAATCAGGAATCTACCTTTGGTTAACTCCAGTAAGAAAGGAAAAAATAAAAATGCTGGACATTTGAACTTTGATTTGGTCAGGTGAGCATGATATGGTTGAATAGTCAGTTGGTTGTGATAGTGCACTCACTATGATTTACTGGAGATATGTACGTACGTATGTACTTTGTCTCCATGTACACATACGTACATATTACATACGTACGTATGTGTACATGTGCCAGTGAGGATACTGCGAGTGTGCATGGGTCGTTTTGTTACTAACAGTATGCTCGACAGCGTACTGTTTCTTATCATCCCCTCTCACTTTCAGAGCTACACAAGTTCATACATTTGTGGACTTCATTAGAGGAGGACTGGACATCAATCTTGTGGTTGCCATTGATTTCACAGTTAGTTTTTAGTTGCATACATATGTATGTACCTGTATATTTTGGAAAGGAACAACCTGCTTGATAGCATTTGACATGCATACATATGTACGTACGTATGTAGTTGTGTAAAGTTGCTTCTTTTCATCATAGGGATCCAATGGGAATCCTTCTGACCCAAAAAGTCTTCACTACATGAGAGCAAACTATGTGAGTCAGTAGAATGATTTCACACGATTCCATGTGCTCCAATGAGGGTAGTGTCTATGTACATTAGGTCAGGTACGCATTAAGCCGTCAATAGTTGTTATCTGGAGTTACTACCGATGTCAATTCATCCATATACGTATGTATGTATGCAATACATTTACATATGAACATACGTACTGTATGCTACATATATATACGTACGTATGTTTGTTGCAAAGTGATGTGCCACTTATATGGCTACACTTGTCGTACATGTACGTACGTAAGTGTGTACGTACGTATGTCAGTTTTATCTGTACGTACATAGCAGTGATAGTTTGACTGGAGGTGCACCTGTCTTTGAGTAGAATAACGATCAGGAGCTTAGCCTTAGCTTTCCCCTACAGGAGAATGAGTATGCGTATGCCATCAGGTCGGTTGGGTCAGTGTTGGCACCATATGACACTGACCAGCAATATCCATGTTTTGGGTTTGGAGCTAAAATACCACCTCATTATCAAGTCTCCCACTGTTTTGCTCTCAACGGAAATGAACAAAATCCAGAAGTTGTTGGAGTAGATGTGAGTTAGCATGTATAAATATACATGAGTACATACCTATGTATCTTCTGATTGTGCATAACTTGTGATGTCATTCTACTAGGCAGTGATAAGGTTGGGCTTTGTCACTTTACCATACGTAATTGCACCATACACATGGATGCATACGTACATACGTATGTACATATGTGCCTGCTAATGAGCACATGCATACATCATCCGTACACATACATACGTATGTACCTACGTACGTACATACAAACATATGTACCTTCATACTTGCATGAGTATGTACTGCACACACACACACACACACACACACACACACACACACACACACACACACACACACACACACACACACACACACACACACACACATGCACACTTTTACATGCACACACACACACACACACACATACACACTTTTACATACACACACACACACACACACACACACACACACACACACACACACACACACACACACACACACACACACACACACACACACACACACACACACACACTTTTACATATACTTGTTTTGTTATTGCTCCCATATCCAGGGTATAATGGGTGCTTATCAGTATGCTATCAGTTCTGTCCAACTTTATGGCCCGACCAATTTCTCTTCCTTCTTGGATCGTGTGATTCAAATGGCCAGTGCTCCAATGTCAGAACATAACCAGTTCTACTACATCCTCCTCATCATCACTGTGAGTATTCAACCATGCATTGATGTATGATTGATGTATGTACATACGTATGTATTGTATTCTGGTGAGGGGGTGAATTATAGGTGGATCAAAGGAAAAAGTGTTCTGACATTTGTGATGTAGCACAGGTCACTGATATACGTACGCACACTTCCTAATTGATGTCAATTAGTAGTGTAAGTGACTTGAACTGATCAATTCTAGATGAGGCTGTACACACCAACAGTAAACAGTGAATGGTTGCCAGGATACAAATTAGTTATATCCTGTCCAGGTGTGCTACAGCAGAAATACAGTGCTGATGACCTCGGGCTTTGTCCTCGATCAATCAGCACTGTATTTCTGCTGTAGCACACCTGGACAGGATATAACTTATGTACCCCCTATGTATGTACATATTAAGCTGTGCATACGTACATACGTACGTATATAGCACCAGCCAGTTGATTTCTATTGTATACCTTAGTTGTATATACATATGTAGATATGTACATATGTATATTGTGCGTGCAGCGAGATCTTGTTTATCCATCACTGACTTATCCAAATCCTTCTTTTCATCCAGAAGTGCTGTGATTTGCACACCTACGTACATGCATACATATGTGCATACTTACGTACGTACCTATGTACGCTCCTCCACATACGTATGTATCATGTACCAAATATCCTGAATTGCACACACATGTATGTATATACATACTACGTGTGTGTAGTGACAATTTTACCTGTACACAAGTGCACATGATGCCCGTGTGCTCTGCATGCATATTTATATTGGGTATTTATCAGTGAATACATACCTACGTAACACCACCAAGTCCATCTTGTGATTGTATTTCTGCAATGTTAATCATTATAATATGGCATCCTTACTTGTATGACTACCAACTATAATGCAATTTTAGTGAAACTGAGCTGTTTGCACCAAATGCAGTTACTTGATCCCTAACTACATAATTATGTAAATGAACTAAGGTGCATTGCACTGCCCACCCATGCTAGGAGCACATCATGGTGCACATGTCCATTGATTGCTGTGTCACTGCCAATGCACATGTACAGTTTTGGTAGGCCACTGACATAGTGGTCTGACACAAGCAGATCTTTCAGGTAGAATTTTACAACCCTCACTCCAAAACCACTGTAGTTACGTATGTTCTGCAGGTATAGTTAGCAACATGTAATTATAGTACATACGTACGTACATACGAATGTGTGTGTGCATGTGTGTGTGTGTGTGTGTGTGTGTGTGTGTGTGTGTGTGTGTGTGTGTGTGTGTGTGTGTGTGTGTGTTATACATGGTGTTTGCCACATTCTATGTATGTAGGACGGAATTATCACAGACATGCAGAACACTGTGGATCGTATTGTCGATGCATCTGCCCTCCCACTGTCCATAGTCATTGTTGGTGTTGGAGGAGCTGACTTCAGCAATATGGTGAGTGTACGTGTGTTGTAAATTCATATGTACATACGTAACAAAGCCATGGATTTCGTCCACTCTGTATGCTTTCAGTAATTTTTACTCTCTTTCATAAATTGTCTTGAATTGCATGGCCAGTTTACAGTTGTATGGGATTGTATGCACTTCTATATGCACATACATACGTATGTGCACATCAGAAAATCATCGGGGGGGGGGGGGGGGGGGGGGGTTCAATTCATGAACGTTTTGGAATTGGAAAATGTGCCCCCTTGTTTCTTCTATCCTCATTAATGGTATCTGTGCAGCAAGAATACTCTGCATACTATTATGTTAAGTACTGTGTGTGGTTAGGTAGATATGTACATATATATGTATGTACATAATAGTATTATGCATGTACAGTGAATTTATGTGTGTGTATTATTAATTTTATTTTGAAAAGATGAAGGATTAACTAGTGTGGCAGAATATCCGACTACAGTTACGTATTTCCCCTCAGCACACGGTACATATTTCATGTACAGTATTGATGATGGGATGATAGTTTAGCCATGGCAGATTGTCCCCAATTCACTGTAGTTGATATTGAAGTATGGACTTATGTAGAAGATGCTGTGTGCTATTGCCATATGCTACAATTTGTATACGTATGTGTCTAGTAAGGGTGTGTGCGGCAGACATTATTGCTTCTATGTACTTCTACTGTGTCCTTGCTAAACAGTGACCAATTCCCGGTTTTGCAATACAGGATGTACTTGATGCTGATGACAACCCTCTGGTCAGCCGTCAAGGTCAGCGGATGTCAAGAGACATAGTTCAGTTTGTCCCTCTTCGCAAGTTCCGCTCTGAAAGAAATCCGAATAACTTCTCTTTGGTGAGTTGTTGACTTATCTAATGAAACTGTTGCATACTCTTAGATCATACGTAAGTACGTATACGTAGCCAGGCCCATGCCTGGTTGTCCTGGAGCCTGCGTGGTGTGTTCAATTTGCCTACACTGCCTAGCTATGGTGGTGATACCATGTCTTTCATTGTTGTGTGTTTCAATACTATCTTCTTAGCCTGACATGTTCGTTCATACATATACATACGTATAATACGTATGTGTGTGCATGAATCCCATGCTAGTTTGCTGTGTGGCATCTGTTGTGCCAGGAATCCCAGAATTCACAATGATATTTTGTAGTTAAGACATAGGTGCGAGGGCTGTATGGCATATAAAATGCCCAGTTGCAAGGGTGACTGTGTGAAGTGCCCAAGGGTGAGTGCATTTTATTACCATACAGCCAAGTGCCTATATCTTAACTACAAGAGCATCCACTTGTGTACTTTGGACAAGAGTTCTCTACTTTCATGGATTCAACAAAGCAATTGAACCTTGAATATTGATTTTCTGAAGGGAATCAGCGCCATAAAAATTCCTTAAGAAGACTTTGCTAAGACTTCCTAAGTTCATTTCTTGTGGAGGCAAAGATTAGCATCTTCTGGGTTTGATGTGGAGTGTATTTCTTTGGAAAGCTATTAGAGGAACATCACAGAGAGGTGTTTGCTTGAAATCTTTTTCAGTAAAAAAGTACTGTATAGTGGGCTGCTACCATGGTTACGGATGCTATAAACATTTAGCATTCTATCTGATCTAGTATCATGTGTTAGCTATTTGAACTATTCTGAAGTCACTCCATTATCTATCACCATTTCTAGTTTGTCACTTTGTTAGCTGTTCACAGAGTGTTAAAGTCAATTATGGGTCCACTGTGCATTTATTATCTACGTATGTTTGCAATGTGGCAGATTTTCACTGCCCTTAATGTGTTGTTTCTTATGCATATGTATAGTATCTACATACGTGCATACATAAGTGTGTCCTACCTAAGTTTGCAACGATGTGGAAAATGTACGTATAACTGCTGATCCATTGCATGTTTCTATTCAGGCTCGAGAGACTTTGGTTGAAATTCCAGGACAAGTGATTTCATTCATGAAGACAAAAGGCATCAATCCTCGTCCACCTCAGCTACAGAGACATGGTACCATTGCTTCGGGAGTGCCAGTGCAATCAGACGTCCCACCCCCGTACCCCACCGCTTCCTATCCACCACAGCAGCAATCAGGAGTCCCGCCATACCCAATATAAACTACAGACCAATTGCAGATTTTGTATTGTTCTCATTCGATGTAATACGTACATAGTATGTGTACTACAGTTTTTGTGATTTTAAGCATTTAGTCTAGACTGTCACCATCAGATTTATACAATTTCTGTTTACAATTCACACCCAATTTTGTTTTCAGCGTATTAACTAACATCATTCTATATTATTTTGAATGTGTTGAAGTGAATTCAAAGTGTGCTAGTCTGAGTATTTCTGTTGGTTTGTACTCTATGTTTTATATTGTAATTTCAAGTATGCTTTTGAATGCTTTAGGATTATTTTTTCATACAGTGAAACCGGTGAATTAAGACAACCCCAGGGACAGCATTATACTGTCCCTATAGTTCTCAGGTGGTCTCAATTGCGCATGCATGCATGCAGGTGGTCCTTAATTTACATGCAGGTGGCCATGGTCCTTTACAGGTGGTATATATAGGACAGGTTTCGATCATGATCAGCTGTACATGCTTCTATAGATCTGTCATGCATGCTTATGCATATGATATGCAGGTACATGTATAATATTGTATAAAGTGCATATATATATAACCCTAGATGCTGAGCATCAATTTGAATATATATGCATATTATTATATGTATTATATGGGACATATAATATTATGCATAAAATTAATATAATGCAGTAACTGTTATAAGCTCAACCATGTATGCATGTGTATGCATATGCACATTATAATGTGCATGTGCATGTATATGCAATTTAATTGCGGTGGATTACCTATGTAGAACTATATATACCTATATATGCATGCAGTTATAATATTATTACAGTATATGTATTTGTTGATCATGAGGTGCATATATAATAAATTACTTTACTCCACTGCATGTGTTGCTGCATATATATATATAATACGTGTGCCTGAATGAGACTGAAGCTTGCAGTGTATGCCAATTATTATACTATTATTATATGAAATCTTCAATAATCAAAATTTATTATAGAAGGCAAACATATACAGTATACATAGTCAATATTATTGTGCTGGCAATATAATGCGTGTGCATTTGTACATGTGTACGTGTGTACATGTATGTGTGTGTGTGTGTGTGTGTGTGTGTGTGTGTGTGTGCGTGCGTGCGTGCGTGTGTGTGTGTGTGTGTGTGTGTGTGTGTGTGTGTGTGTGTGTGTGTGTGTGTGTGTGTGTGTGAGTAGAAAATGATTTTGCATACTACATATAATGCGTATGAGAAGCTGCATGTGCTAACCAAGTTGTGTATAGAACCATTGATCAACCTACAATAAATAATATTATTTTATTTATTATTGTAATTATTTTTCAAAATGCTGTGCCGATCACGTGCCCTAAACAAAAATGGCGACTGCTTCGAGCCCGCAATCGATTGCTTTTTACCTTCTTCCCGGACTTTTGTTTTTGTCCATTTTTTCTATTGTGAATTGTGAGATAAAAAGAACTCTGGGCAATTCTGATCCAAGCAAACCGAATATTGTAATACTGTTTGCAGACGATGTAAGTGATTCGCCTATGCACTACATCGATCCCTCCCTCCCTCTGAATGACGCTTGTGTGTATTTTCTGTGGTTTGAGCTTATTGTGATGGTATACCAGTCGGCTTGGTGTGTTTCATGGTTCTAGTAGTATATCTGTCCCAGCACGAACGATTGCGTGAATGCAGGACAAAGTTTGACATTTGTGTGTATTACTAATTCTACGCTGCAGTTGGGGTTTGGTGATCTTGGCTGCTATGGACATCCTACATCCAATACGACTAACTTGGACAAAATGGCTGAAGAAGGTCTTCGATTCCTCGATTTCTACGTTGCAGCTGTTGTTTGTAGTCCCTCAAGGTAGGATCTGGCAACACGTAGCTCAAATATCCTTGTCACTTGGACTTTATGCCTTGGCTAACATGCTAAGATGTTCTAGATATCTGTACGGTGTCCAAAGCCGCGGATCATTATTGTATCATATCATTATTTAACTCCTTGTATAATGCACGCATACATGGATGTGGTTTCAATCAAAATATCACCAAGTAAATTCTTGGTAAGATTACCTGGCCTTAGATCGCTTCACAATAATTGTACACTGTTATTGAAACGTTGATTTTGCATCTTAATGGGAATGTGGACGCTGATTCATATCCCGTTCTCTTTCATCTCAAACTTGATGTAGGGCTGCATTGCTGACTGGAAGGTACCAGACAAGGTCTGGCATTTACCCTGGAGTTCTGCACATGAGGTCTATTGGAGGTGAGCACATCAGGTAACAAAGGGTGCATGAATGTGTATACTATTGACGGTAGTGTACATGTGTCTGTGTCAGATATATTTTGCAATGTCCTACTATTGGGTATGTTATGCATTAGGC
>CAUJGJ010000483.1:2811416-2818916 GCA_963170055.1 Halisarca cf. caerulea
CTGCACGAGATCCTCCATTGTTATTTAACCTCGATCATGATCCAAGTGAAGTGTATACATTAACACCAGAAGACCCTGAGTACAATGGCATCATAGAAACCATAAGAAATGTCAGTCTATCATATTTCAAATGATTCTACTACTGCACAGGATGTATGAATACTTTGCTCTTGTTATTTTTCATGGCGTGTGCAGTTGAAAAAGACATTTGATGCCAAGATGGTTTGGGGGGAGTCTCAGATGAATAGGGGAACCAATTCATCTCTTTATCCCTGTGCTGTTCCAGGATGTTCTCCCTATCCAAGTTGCTGTAAGACACCAGCCCACCAATGTCTGGCATAATACATTAGGTTTAGTCATCATACAATGTATAGAATTATATGACTGCCTTGTCAGGTACATTTATGATAGTATCAATTTTGTGTATAAGTACTATTCTTGAGGCCGATGTCCAAAATGGCTTGCTATTCACTGTCTTGCATGTGCAGGATCAATAATAATAGGATCAGTTTTGTGGCTGTAGTCTGGCACTAATATTATTATAGTAGGGATGATCTAGCATGCAAGACTACTATATTATTGTTACAGAGCTGGTACGTAGCTGATCATGAGGCCAACTTCACATGTGATTTCAGAGCCAATCATGCAAGGGAACAGCTAGTGGTTAAGCTAGCTGTATATATGTGATATAGACGTTTGACCTATTAATAAGTTGCCACTGTATGGTACTGCCGACAGGGTGCACATGTAAGAGAGAGTGATCGAGTGAATCAAGGATTGAGTTGTATGTGTGCATGCATGATCAAGCTGCAAGGAGGTACATTGTAAGTACATCAAGAGATGTTTTGGAAGATGGGATAGTGAAAAATTTATTGGAGGATCCGAGAGAATGAGGAGTTCTGAAGTAGGGAAACAGAGCTTGAGAATGTACAATGTTAACCCTGGCTGTTATTATGCCTTAATTACGGCCAGGGCCATATGCATCACATGCATGGACAAGCTCAGCAGTAGTTTATTATTATATGTGCATGGCATGGCCTTTCTTATTTTGGTATTAACAATGCCGTGCAGTTCAATGAGGGATTGATTGACATAATAATATGTCAGTCGATATATACAGGAATGTGCACATATATCCACGTAAAGTTATATGTATACAAATGTAGTCTCGCTCCCACGATGGTGATCATGCACATGCATGCATACCTTGCAGCATGATCAGCTCCATAGTCACGTGATACTACTCGTGGGCGTTGGCGCAAATATGTCCTCCGTACTCTGCATTGTCAAGGTTGCTCTCGTGGTTCTTTTCCCACTCGCATTGGGTGTTGTCGGCCGAAATGACCATGGCATAAACTCGGGCAAGCCAAATATTGTTATACTATTTGCAGATGATGTGAGTTTAAACAAATCATTTTGCGTATGGAGTTTTTTTGACCGCCATAGACCATAGTCCTACCAATACTGCAGGCGATGTACACTTGCATGCACCATCGTTCATCTGTACCTAAAAGAATGATACATACATGCATGAATATTGATAATTAAGTGGCAACTGGGTCGGGCGTCTACCTCTTTCAGGACGTCGGTCTTGCATGGTGCAGTAGTAGTTGTAGTTCAGACACGAAAACGTGCTCGCTTCTTGTCCTGCAGTTGGGGTTTGGCGATCTCGGATGCTATGGGCATCCCACGTCCAACACTACTAATCTGGATAAGATGGCTAAGGAAGGTCTTCGGTTCCTTGACTTCTACGTAGCCGCCGCCGTATGCAGTCCTTCGAGGTAAGCTTAAGACTTAGTTTTCAATGTAGATAGAATTATTCCAGAACTTCAACTAGTATGATTGTACTATGTCACTGATCATGAGTATTATGATTAATTTAATCTCGTGGCTATCCTATAATGCCGGGATGTTTCCTCATATAACTTGCAGGGCAGCTCTGCTAACTGGTAGGTATCAGACGAGGTCTGGTATTTATCCTGATGTTCTTGGCATGGCATCAGTAGGAGGTGAGCATGATTATCATCTTGTTCATCTTATATGGTTATTAACAGAACTTAGATTATAACCTCAAGACATTTTATAGTGTGTATAAATTAACGTATTACTAACCTTTGTATGCATGTGTTACAGTATAACATTGTTTCTCTGGATAGGATACTTCTCCCATCTGACAATACCATGAGTTACCCGGTCCAATTTAAGTGATGGTTTATTATTTGCTTCGATCAAATGGATAGCTGTTCATAATTTTATCTCAATTTAGTTGCAATTTGATAGTCAAATTATTGATAATTATATTATAATTGATTGTGAGTGAAATAATGACCTATATTAAGTTAAATTTACTGTGCCCATGTTATATGGTGACTTGCCAATGTTTGGTGTCTGTTTATAACTATAATAATACTGTTTTAGGTCTTCCTCTCAATGAAACAACCATTGCTGAGTACCTGAAGCAGGCTGGGTACAGTACAGGAATGATAGGAAAATGGCATTTGGGGATTGGAGAAAACTACAAATTTTTGCCTGGAAATTTCGGATTTGATAACTATGTAGTGAGTGGATGTCTAGTGATTGTTGGAATGAGCAACGTTTATATATTGCATAAAATTTGACTCTTAATATAAATATGATTTAAGTGCCCTATACAATGCGTAACCCTCTTCTGTATCTTGCTGTTATCATGAATATCCCCTTCTCAAGGGACTTCCTGGTAACCCTGGCTCGTGTCCCTGTGTCACTTGCTTCTACCCAAATGTCCGCTGTGATATGGGCTGTGGTACGTACATGCATACAGTATTGTGTATGTTGGCTCAATTTTCATCCAGGACCTTTAATACTAAACATACAACCACTCTCATTTCTAGGAAGGGGGCATGCTAATTCTACACCAGGATGCCCTGTGTTTCGGAACCGCACCATTGTTCAGCAGCCAGCGAATATGCTAACTCTTGATGACATGTACAATGAAGCAGCCACTGACTTCATCAAAACACAAGCAGGTTGACACTTGCATGATAATCCTCAAAATATCCCTTCCTTATATACCACTTTTATCTGTATTTCATTCATATATGCAGCTGCCAACAAGCCTTTTTTCCTGTACTATGCCTACCATCATACTCATCTCCCTCAATATGCTGGTAAAGAGTTCACCAACACTACCATAAGGGGGAAATTTGGGGATGCCCTGGTAAGTTCTGGACGTTCAGTGTATGAATTTTGCATTCAAAATATTATTTTGAACACAAAATACATACACTGAAAGTACCGGCGTAGTCCATTATTTCGCACTGATGTAACATTCAGTTGCTTACACTTGTATTCAAATCTAGCGTATTATAATCATACACCATTTCCAAATGTAGTTAACTATAATTATAATAATGGCAGGTCCAGTTACTTATCGATAGTCAGGATATATACCCTAGTTCTACTATTTCCTGTGCAAATCTATTGCTAGCATGCGCAGCTTCTTAGAGAAGTAGCCAGTATATCTTCAATGTGTTTGTTTGGCATATGTGATGACTGAATAACGGATGTGGTGATTTTTAACTGGGTGAAGTGTAAATTACTTAAAAATGCGTTCTATAGGTGTGTAGTCTTGTCAATGGCATACTTTTTTGTAGGACTGGTCTATTATGTTATAGCCTATACTCTACTCTATCTGCAGACTTCCTTGGATGGTTCTGTTGGTCTTATCTTCGAGACTTTGAAGAACGCAGGAGTTGATCAGAACACATTTGTGTTTTTCACTGCAGATAATGGGTACAGGTGGACTCATCCATGTGAAATGTAGCCATTTATCCATGCTTTCATTGTAAATTGTTTGTAGCCCACAACTTGTAAGTCAGATCCAGGGCGGTAATCAAGGACTCCTGAAGTGTGGTAAAGGCACAAACTACGAGGGTGGTCAGAGAGTACCTGGAATAGCATGGTGGCCTGGGAAGATAACACCAGGGAGGACCAGAGAGGTTATAATCTGTGTTTGAACAACCGTTGTGATTGATCAAAGTGCATACTTGTGTTGCATTTCCTTACTAGAAGCATTAGTACATACCATGCGGGCGTATGTGATTCCATTTGGAATACTTGGTGTTCTTTCACATGTAACAGTACATGGAACATTTCATACCAAACACCCAAGTAGTGGAAACCTTGTCATAGCAGACTGTGTTTTAGGTTGAGATAGATTGTTTTACATATATAGTGACCATGGAACCATGGAATCATCCCCATAATTATCATAACAAACTTTTTCACTTCCCAAAGTGTCCTTTATAGAGAGGTTTCACTAGATGTATATTCTGGTGTTATTACATGAGCCCAAATGCCTATTCTGCCATTTTATTTTTGTGCTATCCCTATGTACCATACTTCGTAATGGTATTATATGGTCAGCCGCCATTTGCAGCAGCTATGAATATAATTATCAGGCCATGAATATAATTATAGAGCGCTTACTAGTACACTTGATTATCGTTGTACCATTTTTGACGCTTTATTCCAGCACGAGCCCAGTGTTATCGCCAGAATCCGGACCGACCCGCCACCTTAACTATGTGTAATCTAGTACAACATGACTAAAAGAATAGTCAATTTGCTTTTGTGATTTTTGGATTCTATACGGATGGACCAGTAATTGCTATAATTATGGCAAGTTTTTGAGCGGATTACTACTACCCAGGAAGGGTGACACGCAGCCACTTCCTGCCTCCCTACAGACACATCCGATGATCACAAAAGCTTAGGACAACTTAATCTACAGCTTAACATAGTCAGTCCACAAAGGAACTCTTACATTCTCTGTATATAGTAGACTCAATGTCAGTGTTACTCCAAGACACCTAAGCTTAGCCTAGGCTGGTTGGTCTATTCTGTAGAGAATAACTGTGAATAACGTGGATTTGGCCAGCCGCCTGTATATAGTAATTGATTTGGTGACCATGGCATATACTCATATTATATTAAGCTAGCTGTATGGTCACCCTTTTCTGAGTGGTGAATATCATTCAAAACTCCCGTAAAATATTATGAACAAGTAGAACCTCAAAGCTAATGAGTGCCTACCTGTGCAGGTGTGAACTTGCATGGCCACTGGATGGGCATCCTAGCTTATAAGGTGGAGCATCACCATGAAGATCACTCGTACAATCACCTCAGACATCCACTGCTAATTATCATGGCTGTTATTCCCCTTGGCTGACTATATAACCAGCTTGTATTATGCTATCCAGCTTATATTATATATGCTATTCAGTTTCCTAGATTTATACAACCATTTTCTCTACAGAAAGATAAATGTATAAGACATCTTTTGGTGACAAGCTAGACTATAGCATGAGATGGCTGCATGTATGTTGCCCTTTCCTGGGTAGAGTACTGTATGTAAATAATATACATGGGACACTTCAGGCCAACCCGGTGCTATTAACCCCTTTTCCATCCAGAATGTACCATCTATTTTCTACAAAATAATCCCTTCTGTGTAATGAGACTCATGTGCTGTTGTGTTCATAACTTCAGACACTTTTGTAGGAACCCGACCAATAAATGCAGCTGTTTAGTGCAAAGTTCCTGTGTTCTCATCCAGGTGCATTGAAAGTCCATGGGTGAAATTGTATTTCTATTGTGTGTAGCTCGCCTCCAGTCTGGATCTCCTTCCAACCATTTTGAAACTAGCTGGTGTTGAGCCTAAGGAGGATGTTGTATTGGATGGATATGACATGAGTTCTATTCTTTTCCAGAACAAAGCGGTGTGTGTGTGTGTGTGTGTGTGTGTGTGTGTGTGTGTGTTTATTTGTGTTTTTAGGGGTGAAAATAGCAGCTGGCCATTGGCCAACCATTTGCCTTGGGATTGGCCATTAAAAAATTGAAGTGATCTGACATCTGGCCTAGCTGGCAAGTATCTCGCTTTGTTCCCACAATATAAGATACAGATTATGCACATTTCAAGGATACCAGCAGGAACAATAAAACCCCAAAAAATCTGAACCATTGATATAGGAACTTCATTTACATTGTTCAGTTGAACGGTATCTCGTTGACTCTCAGAATGAGACTTTAGCTAAGCGACTCGTGGTTTGGCCATTTTATAATTTCTTTAGCAAGCACACATGTGGCGTATGCACGTGTAATTGTAGCAGGACTGTGAATCTGATATGATTTTGAATCTGACTCCGACAGATTTTCCTCATTGACAATTAAACATGTGATTCAGAGCTTGAGGCTATTTCACTATTTGTGGAGTGTTGTACAGTTGAGTCTGGATAAGTTGTATCTCTTGCATCGGAGAAATTCTACTTATCCAAAAGTGTTGAAAAAGGTTCTCTTTGAATGCAACAAACTTGAGACACCCGTGTAAGGAACTGCCAAGTTGACCTGCAATGATTTATAACTGTAGAATCTGATCTTTGTTGTAGAATTGTTGACAGGGTGTTTGGTACGATATCGATCGAATTTCTGGGCGATTTCTTCTTTCTTCCCAGCTGGGCGCATTTCAACGGTATCAATAAGTTCAATCTTTCTCTTCAAAGGTAAAGTTTGGAGTTTTCAACCAGGTGCTGGCATAGCTTTCTTTCTTTGACGGTATCTAGACAAGCAAGATCTGTAAATTAGCCTCCAGTTATACAAGTCTTAGAATTGTGTTATCAGACTTCAAGTTACAAGAAGAAATTAGTACATGGAAGTATAGGATTCTGGCAGGGCAACATACCATGATTCGATTTAAGCAGAAATTCGACTCAGGCGAGTTCGACCTATCTGGACTCAACTGTAACACACTGTGTGGATTGACCCAAAAATTAAGTAACATCTTTTCACTTCTGTTGTGTGAGTGTAGATGTGTGTGTGTGTGTACATATGTGTGTATGTGTGTGTGTTTGTATGTTTTGTGTGTGCGTGTGTATGTTTGTGAGTATGTGAGTCCTACATTTGTATGTGCATGCCTGTTTTACATGCATGGATGTTAGTGTGCATACATGCATGTGTGTTTTTATATGTGTGCATACTTGTGTGCATGTGTGTGTATGTGTGTTTGGAGGGTGAAGGCAAAGCCTTCATCTATAAAGGGGTTATTTTCAGTGCAGCAAGTGTGTATGCAGGTGTGTATGTATGCATGCATACATGTGTGTGTACGTTTTCATTAATCACTGAGATCTGACTACTTTGGTGATTAATGAAAAGTGTGATGGTAGTAGCTGTACATTCATCTTATGAAGGACACAACTATTTTGGGTCACTTTATGGTGCTAATTGATTTGTTCATTATTATACGCATGCATGCACGCACGCACACACACGCACACACACACACACACACACACACACACGTACACACACACACACACACACACACACACACACACACACACACACACACACACACACAGAGGGTATTTATAACCGTCCAGGAATAAAATGCAAAAATGGCCGTCTTGAAATAGCAGCATGAATTATCGATCGTTTCTACTTAGTTGACAAGATTTTTGCCCAGTT
>CAUJGJ010000483.1:2833616-2853616 GCA_963170055.1 Halisarca cf. caerulea
AAAGATTGTAAATATGTCTTCATATACTGTAAACGTTGACTAATGTATACTTCATGTACCAAAGGAATTTCAAGAGCATTAAATGGGTACACTGCCTTCTATGCTCATGCACATACAAAGTACATTAAAACAGTCACTTCTCTGTAATGTGACACCTCTATATTGTAATCTGGCATTTTCTCAAATCCTATACCTTCTGACGGGGTAAATCCACCATATTAGAGTGTACCAAAAGATACTCTGTAATTAGACAGTTGACCTCCCAATCTCACATTTTCAAGTCCCACTGAGTGTCGGACTAGAGAGATTTCACTGCATGTATAAAGATGACTGAAATTTGCCAGGGTGTATGAAAACCATTTAAAACTGGTGAAAGGATGTAGGATTGACACAGGATTGTGCAAAAAGACTTTATCAAAAGCATCTTCCAAAAACACTGGGAACAAGGGTAGGTTGTGATGGGTATAAGACGAGGTCAAGACAGGCATACAGCAAGACGAACATTGGACTATACATACATGATGCTAGATGAGTACAGGGCTAGATGGAGTTTAGTTAAACTGATCATGAGTGTCACACTAAGCAAATTCCTACATCCCACAACATATATGTGTGAGGGATGTAGGAATTTGCAGTGAAAATTCTCTATTCTGACACTTAATGGGACTTGAGAATTGTGTTGGATTAGTAGGCTGTAAGACAATTAGCATACTTAATTTAGTATGGTGAGTGTACCTCATATGATGGCTGGAGTCGCATTACAGAGATTTCTCAGTAGTACTAATTTAAATTATTATGACTGTGCTCGGGCTTTGCAATGCACATGTACATGGTTGTACATTGTGCTGAAGTGTAGGGGCCTGGAGAGCATTTATATATAAGTGCTATCCATCGTCATGTGTTGTATTAATAAATATTGTATCTGTCAAGATTCAAGTACAATTATAATTCAGCGTGGATGTGGGGTAGTTTGTAGGTATCTTATACAATATACATTTACGGCATGGAGATGGCTGCAGTGACAACTTACGGCCACTTAAATGCTCCTGGTCCTAGACTTTTCAAGCGAAGCTGAATGAACTTGAATAGGAGAGTCATCCACAAATCCAAGGGAAATCCTCGCAACCACTTCATAAATTCCTTTTTAGTTGCAGGATTCAAATCTTTAAACATTGTCACCATTGATACATCAAAACCATTGAAGGGAATCTAGAAGTAAATAGTACATATTGTAGGTACATATAGCACACAGTTCCGTCACTTATTTATCTGCATTGCATACAGAAATTTATGTACACAGCAAAGGATACACTAGGCTTCCACTAATGAATACAGGTGCACTTCCTGCAGTATAATTGTGAATAATGTGCTATGAGTCAGCTCAGCTGCAAGGACCATCAGTAACAACTGTGACAGCCAAAATAGTTACTGTAGTAATAATCAGAACTTTAAAAGAATTTAATAGAAGATAGCACACAGGTACGTACTCAAACAAAATAATGCATGAACCTGCATTATGTTATCCACCAAGTCGTATTAAAGGGGTTATTCCTGGCCACTGCAATATCCACAGGAAATCTTAAACGCACATCAGGGGCAGATCCAGAGATTGGTGAAGGGGGGTACACCAATAAGTGGGCCAGAATGTCACTGGACCTCTTTACAAGTTACACGCTATGATGTCACAACAAAATGGCTCCTGAGACTCCTAAGTTTTAGAAAGGGGCTTCTTTTTGTGACTCTTAGAGATCGATTTAATTGTAGCCATTATACTAAACTTTTAACCAGCTATAAAGGACATGTTGCTACTTTTTCTGTTAATTTTCCAAGTGTTTTATAACTTAAAGTATGAGGAAAACCTTCTAAGACTCTAGAAATGAATGCATGTGTTCAGTCTGCGCTAAGGGGAAGAGGGTGTGCATGTGTGTGTACACATGTACTCTGTGCATTTCCCTCTGGATCTGCCCCTACACATGTCAATTTAAATTTATGAGTAACATTCAAGATTTGCTAGATAACTACAAGTGGTTTCCTCCCCATGGTGGATAAAAACGCTAAATTCCAACAAAGGCAAAGCTTTGTGAGGTGAATCTGTACTGCATGACTATACATGGCTGTAAAATAGCGAATTTTATACTATTATGTCATGTAACTCCCAAAAGTATTGTAGTGGTATAAAAATGGCCATTTTACTATTGTATCCATGACATTACACCTTCACACATATGGACATTGCAATACCTTTTTCCCATTGAGAGCTTGTAATTTCGACTTTTGTAGTGCAAGGGTCTCCCAAAGAGACAATACTTGAGAAAGAGTGAACTAAGCAAACATCAAGACTTAGTATACAATTATATACATTCCTGACCAGTAATTAATTGTCACAAAGGTGTGCATGCACTAGTGACTCAACAGACTCAATTAAGCTGTACAGAGATTTAATTCCATGGCACGTAATGTATAGTAACTAAATTTCACATAATAGAATGCAATGAGAAGACATGTATCAATGCAAGCCTTCAAGCACTGTGCTGACACGAACCTGCTTGCAGAACTCAGTCTTCCTAATTCTCAGTACATTGATAATGTACCTGCTCAAAGACGTATCAGGTTTGTTACCTCCTTTGCTGGCTAAAAAGCTGATAGCAATTGTTAAGATGTGCAAGGCTTCTGAAATCTCACGCAAATCTCCATGAAGTTTCCTTAAGACATCTTTCTGATCATCCTGGTTCAATGTATCCTTAAAATATCAATAATACATAGTACAATGACACACCCACACACACCCACACACCCACACACACACACACACACATGCAAACACCCACCCACACACCCACACCCACACACACACACACACACACATACACACACCCACACCCACACACCCACACACACACACACACACACATACACACGCACACACACACACACACACACACACACACACACACACACACACACACACACACGCGCGCGTGTACGCACGTGCATTTTAGGTTGTATAAGGTGATATTGGAGACCATTTTAGACCATTCAAGACTTATTTTGACACTAAAGTAGGGCCTTCTCTATAGTAATATGCATTCCCGTTAGATTTTTGGGGTGGAAGCTTCCCCACCCACCCACTGGATAGAATCCTGGATAGGCAAAACTAAATTTCCACTGTGGGCAAACTTGACAGTCTATTCCATTCCCAACATGCATGCATGTTCCTACTTTAGTGGTTTTGCTTCGTGTTGAATAACTTTTTGATGGGCATTTTAGGAACGAAGGAGATTCTGAATGGCAAGTTGTCCCACGATGAAAATTTAGATATTTATGTTGGAAGATCATTGTCACAGTAAAGCAGCTTTTAACTATATTCTATAGTTGGCTGTGTTTCACACTGAATCTTTTTTAGTGGTCCGAATCAAGGATTGTTTGGAGGCTTTGCAAAGAGCTCACAACAAAATTATGTGAAGAAGTGTAGGGTTAAATAGTTACATTAATATTTCGTATCCTATTTGTAATCCGTAACCTCACCAAATGGTAAACAATTAGGGGTGAAATGTGCCGACTTTAGGGCAGCCATTTTGAGCACAGCCCTCATGTGAACATATCACACCTGCAATGCACACACATGCAAACAGCATACTAGGTAATATAATATGCACATTGTATCCTTGCATACAGACACAAATACGTAGGTACCAAACAAACAAATACAAATGTGATTTACAAACTAATAGATACTATAATAATGAAAATTGTACCATCACTGATGCATTAGGCTTGCATAAGATACTAGAGAGAGTCAAGACTATTACCAAGTGATGTAAGAATACACACACCTGTGGTTTAATCTTTTGTCTCAATTGATCAAAGACATCTTGCTGAATGACATCACTGCTGTAAATCATTACTGATTGAGTGGCACCATCAATCTCGGGCTTGCCGACAAGAAACCTGTCATAAATGTGTTTCTCCAGTGCCCCAAAGTCATACTTTACATCCTGCCCTTTACCAAATTTCAGTGAGTATCTGCAATGGGTCAAAATAATTGAGTCTATTTCTTCTTCATAAGAGATCATGTGGAATGGCTGTAGATGGGGCATAGGGATTGGCTTGTTTGGGAACCTGAGTGAGAGGTGAAAATAGTGCAAATTAAGACTATACATTCACAACATTTTAATGCACATGGGCCATGCAATTAGTACACACACACACACACACACACACACACACACACACACACACACACACACACACACACACAAACAAATACACACATTAATACATTCACATACAAAATACAAATTCAAATTTCATTCACTCTGCATTATTTTGCTTCTGAGCATTTGATTTCAAATTTACTCAGCACCAGATAATATACAGAATTGACCATGATGTACAGGATTACCAGAAGTTATGATAATGTATATACCACATTGAAATCATTTAGTACAGAATATGTAAAAGAAAACATTCACATCTTACCCTGAATACTTTAGACTTTTTCTACAAAATTCCAGTAACTCATTTTGTTGAAAGAGTAGAAAATCTGAGAGAGCAAGCGAACACAGTCCAGGACCACTGTTGCCTGGCAATAGGTATTCTACTGGATGGACATCTGCTATATCTGCCAAATACTCCACTTCTTCCTTTGGCACTGAAATACCTGCAAAACATCCCATGCATTACAGTATTAGATAACCGAATGAACACAGTCTATTTCAGTAGGTCACTCACGATGGTGAGGTAGCTTCTCTCTAACTATATTCCAAGCCTGCCTCAGTTGATACAAGGAATCTTTAAGCCCCTTAAGTGCCTCTTCTAAAAGAAAAAGATTGCTCATTTGCATATGCATAACACAACAACCATTCGATATCCTCATCCACAGGGAATGCTATTGTACTAGTGCAGTATACATACCTGAGCCTGCAGCAGCACGTTTGAGTGCTTCCCCAATGGCTATTTTACCTGCTTCATCATGGTCCAGTCTGTGAGAGAAGCAACTTATGAGTGCTCTTTGGAGACGAACTATACCCGGCAGATACTGAAGTGCTCTCAGTAGGGGCTCCTGCATACATCATAAAGTAACGCAGTACAGTCAGCAGCAGTAATATACAGTGGAACCTCCCCAAATAGTAAAAAACCTCTCTATAACAGACTGTCTTTGTGGACTATTCAGATAGATTGCTATGTAACCTCTGAATAGCGAAAACCTCTGTATAACAAACTATTTCCTAGTTCCCCAAGTATCCGTTATAGAAAGGTTCCGCTGTTACAGTATAATATGTTTGCTATATATATAAACACATGAATAAGCCTCACATCATTGAGAAATCTGTACAGGAGTGGGTGCTGTTGTCGTCCGTTAGGAGTTCTGACCAGTGCAGCAGTCAAATCCTGCACATTAATCTTAGACCGATAGGTGAGCAGGGTCTGAGTGAGAGTGGGCTCCATCTTGGTCTTTTCATACACAGCAAGGAATACTTCATCCTCAGCTGTTAAATTAATATAGAAACATTCATACATGGCTACAGTAAAACCTCTGCAATTTGACATCTCCATACGCCATGCAGTGTTCTTTACATGCAATCACGTCATCTAACAAGGTACAGTCACCAGATACATTATATATACTAAGAGACACTCTGTAATCTCCTATGAGTGTTGTATTACAAAGGGCTCACTGCGATGTAGTAGTTACACGGGCAATATTATTATGATTAGTATGAACCCATCCAATGGGAACATTATATGCAGTAGACCCTCAGTTATCTGTAGTCAATGGGACCAGCTTAAGTTTGGATATGTGAAACAACTGAATGTGTGAAATACATGTAATAGAGTACTGCAAGAGCAGGTACATGCATGAGAAATCATTGTTAACTCAAACATACATGTGGTAAAATTTGCATACGATAGCTGAAGTAACAAGTGATTCGAGTTAAAAACTCATGGGGGCTGCCGCCTCACGCACTCGAATCACTTGCAAAGCATTGGAGTGTAAGTGTACAGCTGAACATTCATTGAACATACTGTTTATTGTAACTGGACGATTGTTTTGAAAACAATTGCCATATTTGGCAATTGTTTTCAAAACAATTCCTATAACTCATTCCTGTATAAATTTATACTTCTCTATTACTATTATATAAATTCTCTATTGTAAGACTTTTCTTCAAATCCATATTATATATATAATGTAGCTTAACCATCGGTTAAGCAAGGTTAATGGACGTAATGGGGACCCGAGTGGTGTTGCGGTTATTAGTCTTACCCCTTATTGGGGTCAGCCACAATTATACGTAGTATGGTGTCTGACGCAGCCAGGGCGCTTAATGGCATACATATCGTCACGCGGGGCCATCCGCAAACGACGCGCGAACCTCGAACATCAATGTTCGCCAGCCATATGCAGCCCTTGTTTCAGCGTCCATAGCAACATCCCTTTGACATTGTCAAAAAGACTCCCCCCCCCTTTTTGCCTGTTCGCTATTCGTGGTTTTGATGGCTGAAGAAGTTTCCCCGACGTCCGCCCCCTCGGTCTCCGAGCTTGTGTCTCTCGTGTCTACCGTTAAAGCGCAACTAGACCAACAACAAGCAGCCCAGGCTTCCATTCTCATGCAGCTAAGTGTGTTACAACAACAGCAGCAGTCAACCCCGGCTTCCTCGTCCGACTCGCCAGCTCCCCCTCCTTCAGGCTCCTCGGCAGTCCCTCAAGGTTCGTTCCGTCCTGTTTGTTTTCGTGTCGGTAGAGTTCACCCCTTGTGTCGTGGTTTCTTTATTTGGCGTCCCCTGACCACTGCTATTACTTGCGGTCACCTCCATTTAATTGTGTTCGCGTCGTGCGTGCCGAGGTGTGTGCATGCTGGTCAGGGTTTGCGTGACATTGCGGCCTTCTCCCTTGCTCGGGTGTAGCCATAGATATTCGCCTATGCACCCCCTCCCCCCGGGAATTGTACAAAAGGGTTGCCTGCTTGGCCCCTTCTAGCTTGTCTGTGGCCTCCCCAGCGCGGGAATTGTTCAAGGAGGTTGCCTGCTTGGCCCTTCTAGCTTGTCTGTGGCCTCCCTAGCGCGTGTATTGTTCAAGGAGGTGGCCTGCTTGGCCCTTCTAGCCTGTCTGTGGCCTCCCCAGCGCGGGAGTTGTTCAAGAAGGTTGCCTGCTTGGCCCTTCTAGCTTGTCTGTGGCCTCCCCAGCGCGGGAGTTGTTCAAGAAGGTTGCATGCTTGGCCCTTCTAGCTTGTCTGTGGCCTCCCCAGCGCGGGAGTTGTTTAAGAAGGTTGCCTGCTTGGCCCCTTCTAGCTTATCTGTGGCCTCCCCAGCGCGGGAGTTGTTCAAGAAGGTTGCCTGCTTGGCCCTTCTACAGCCATACATATGAGCTGTGGCCTTCTCAGGTTGGAAATGGTATAGAAAATATATAGCCCGCTTGGCCCTTCTTGCTTATCTGTGCTCTTTACTATATTACTCGAAATTGTACTGAAGCTAGCCCGTCAAGTTTGGTACAAGCAGCTGTCATAATATAAGAATGGCGTTTATGGCTCTCTGGGGCCAGCTGTACTCCCGTATCCACATGTATAATACTCCTAGCAGATGTCCAGCAATCCTGTCGGCTCCTACAGTGGTGTCACAGCCGGTCAATTTACTTGGGTTGATGGTACAGTACAGCCTACCCAGCTTGGGTGTGGCATGGCATAGTGACAAATCCTCACGGTTATGTGCATGCAGATAGGGGCGTGATGCCCGTCCTATGTACACAGTTTAATTAGGCTCCATTACAGCCTAGGGGGGAGTCGAGTGGGTTTCAAACTGGTTGGTCAACCCTCTCCCTCTTTTCCCAATTCCTCCCCTCGCAGGGCCTATCAGTGACCCCACCCCACCTGTATTAGAGCCAGTCACAGCAGTGTTGGCGGCCGTGCCACATGCTAGCGACTCAGCCGGCGGGGAGCCAGACAGGTCAAAAGAGAAGCCTAAGCTTGGCCTTGTTTTAGGTGGAGGTCTGCCCTCCATCCCAGCTGAGCTTCTGCAGAAAGTTCACAACGGTTCTTATGTTGAACTGTCCGCGTTCCTGCCCGAAAGGATTCAGGAATCATTCCTCTATCCTGACGGAAATAAGAAGAAACTTCCCCTGCTGGAGAAGTTCACTGAATGGGTGCTAGCCTTCAGTTGTTTTGGGATCGCCTCCCTTAAGGCCAACCCCGACATTGGGGCAGATCTCCTTACCTTTATGGGGACAGTTGCACGCCTAGCTAGGGATTACCCGGGTCAGGCCTGGGCATCCTATGAACATGCCTTTAGAGCCAAAGTGGCTGCCGATCCCACTGCAAGGTGGAATTGTTTGGACCAAGAGCTCTGGGCCTTGGCCTTAGTCCCTTCCAACCCCATCTCCACTCTTCCCCAGAAGCGTACTTCAGTTGCTTCAAAGCAAACCACGTGTAATCGGTGGAACGAGGACAAACCTTGTCCTTTCAAGCACTGCCGGTATCTGCACGCCTGTGCTGTATGCCTTAGCCCTTCTCACAGGGGTCCCGCTTGCCCCAGTGGCTCTGTCAAGCGCCCAAGGAGTGCTACCCAATGAGCTTTACTATTTATCCACTGCAGTACTCAAACTCCTTGTGGTATTCTGGCTCTTTGTAATCCGCCCATGCGCAGCAATTATTTCATGGTAGCAAATAACATGTATTTGATCACTCACTTGTATACACGTGCCTCTCCTACTTATAGTATTATATTTTATAGGCCTCATGTATATTTCACCACTTATCTCATCATTGCTACATCTGTATTTACGTAATTATGTAATTATAATTATGTTTCATTATACTCGGTGACGCAGCTAGCCAGTCGATCAATATTCTCATAATATATACGCTTCCATACTGCTACTACCGTAGTCACTCTGACGTGTTTCCCATTCCAAAGGGGTCTATCTTTTCCCCTATAGCTAAACCATCATTCCAACCAACATGCACAAGGGCTGCTCCCTTGTTGGCTGCCAGATTCCTGCATCTTCAGCAAGTCAGGAGTCATTCAGCTAGGCCCTGCCTTCTTCCCCCATCAGCACTGAAGGTTCATACCCCCCTAAACTTGGCTGCTTGGTCCTCTGCCCTTCACAACCATCCTAACAGGCTTTGGGTCAACAGCCTACTAACTGGGTTGCAAGAGGGTGTGCGCATTGGTTTTAACCCGGCAGCTCTTTGTCGGTCTGCCAGTTCTAACATGCAGTCAGCAACTGCCCATCCTGATGTGGTGCAAAAGTACTTGGCTGACGAGCTTCAAGCCGGAAACTTGGCCGGCCCGTTTTCTCCCTCCCAGGGGAGGGAAGCTGTCATTAACCGCTTAGGGGTAATTCCCAAGCCTCATAAGCCGGGTAAATGGCGCCTCATTGTTGATCTGTCATACCCTCCAGGTGGTAGTGTTAATGACGGGATATCTACTATGGATTCCAGCATGGTGTACTCCTCTTTGGATGATGCAGCCCACCTCATTGCTTCCCTGGGTAGAAATAGCTGCTTAGCCAAGATAGACATCTGCAGTGCCTTCCGAATCATCCCAGTTCACCCCCAGGACCGCTCGCTGCTGTGCATGCGGTGGGGTGAAGGCATTTATGTCGACAGTCAGCTGCCATTTGGTCTTAGGTCTGCCCCATTGATCTTCAATGCCTATGCTGATGCTCTGGAGTGGATCCTCAGGGATCACGGCTGTCACCACATCATCCACTATTTGGATGATTTTCTAGTCTTGGGCCCATCCAACTCAGCTGTGTGTCAGACTGCGCTGCATACAATGCTCTCAACATGCAGCTCTCTGGGTGTTCCTCTGGCTGAGGAGAAGATTGAAGGCCCAAGTACTTGCTTGTCATTTTTGGGTATTGAGCTGGACACTTCCACAATGCAGGCAAGGCTGCCTCAGGATAAGCTGGTTAGGCTTGTTCAAGAGCTGGCTCTATGGCAGGATAAAAAATCTTGCACGTGGAAGGAGTTGGAGCACCTAATTGGGGTACTCCAGTTTGCTTGTAAAGTTATACCTCAAGGTCGCCCCTTTGTTCGTAGATTAATCAACCTCCTTTGTGTCCCCTGCAAACCTTTTCATCATGTTCGTCTGAACAAGGCATCCCGCTCAGATCTCCTTTGGTGGCACTCTTTTGCTCATATCTGGAATGGCATTTCCTTACTCCGTTTGTCAGACGGTCTTATCCCATCTGTCAATGTTTTCACAGATGCTTCAGGTAGCTTCGGGTGTGGTGCAGTCTGGGGTCTTAAATGGCTTCAAGGGGTGTGGCCAGCTGACTGGCTTCATGTAAACATTATGGTTAAAGAGCTGGTACCAGTGGTACTGGCCTGCGCCACATGGGCTCATCAATGGTCAGGCCAGCACATTCACCTGCATGTTGACAACAGGGCAGTGGTAGAGGTCCTTAAGAAGGGTTCCTCCAAAGAACCATCTGGCATTGTAATGCATCTTCTCCGTTGCTTATCCTTTATTTCAGCATACTTTCAGTTCACTTATACAGCATACCATATTCCAGGCGCCTATAATACCACTGCTGACAGTATCTCTCGTAACAGACTATCTTCAATTCCTCCACAGAAATGCATCATCTCAGCCGACCTCTGGTCCCTCCTTGTTCTAGCGAGGCCCGATTGGACCTCAAAAGAGTGGAGAGTGCGCTTCACCAATTTTATTCGCACGGTTTAGCCTCTACCACACAGAAATGCTACTCTTCAGGTCAAAAGCGTTATTTATCCTTCTGCTCTAAGCATAACCTCCAACCTATACCACCCACAGAACATACCCTCCTCCTGTTCATCTCTCAGCTTGGATTAGATAACCTGTCTCCATCTACCATCAAAAATTACTTAGCTGCTATTCGTAACCTGCTCATACATGCGGGCATTCCTAATCATCAACTGTATACCCCTAGGGTGGAACTTGTCCTTAGAGGGATTAAGCGGTGCAAAGTAGGTGCCATAAAGTCTCGCCTGCCTATCACTCCTATTGTGTTGTCACACCTGAAAGTCGCCTGGAGCACCCACCCCATCTCTCAAGACTGCCGCATGCTGTGGGCAGCAGCCTGCACTGGGTTCTTTGGTTTCCTTCGTTGTGCAGAATTTACTGTACCGTCAGTCACCGCCTTTGACCCATGCAAGCATCTAACCCTGGACGATGTGTCGGTATGTCGTTCGCAGTCTGTGGTCTCCACAATAGTGCTCCACATAAAGGTGTCCAAAACCGACCAATTTGGCAAAGGTGTCGATATTTACCTGTCTCGCACAGGTACATCTCTGTGTCCAGTGTCCGCTTTACTGGAATATCTGTCTGCCAGGGGAACCAGCAAGGGGCCTCTATTTGTCCTTTCCAATGGAATCCCACTGACTCGTTCCCTCTTAGTGTCTAGAGTAAGATCAGCACTCTCTTCTCAGGGCTTCGAGGTGGACAAATATAGTGGTCACAGCTTCCGCATTGGGGCTGCAACCACAGCTCTCCAAGTGGGCATCTCAGATGCTAAGATCAAGATGTTGGGCAGGTGGGACAGCTCGGCATATCAGCTGTATTTGCATACTCCACGGGCGGAACTGGCAGCAGTCTGCTCCGAGCTGGCTAGAGGGCATCCCTAACAATACACAACACCATGTTCTTCACTGTATGTAGTGCAATCACCAGTTAGTTACCCCCAACCATCTTAATCATTGTCATGGTCTCATGTATGTACAATTTCTTATATTATTAATACATTTATGATGTGTCACGTTAAAAAAAAAAAAAAAAAAAAAATCCGTACAGTTTCTACGGTGATCTCGTTTTGGAGTTCAAGTAATTTCTGCTTTGGGGGGAGTTGCCCCTCCTCTTGCCACAGGGTGGTTTCACTCAAGTCGGTGCAGCTCGTGGCGGTATGGTAATGGGTTTCCATTTCATCCCCCAAAGCATGCGGGTTTATATCTCTAGGAATGATGTCAAGGGTAATACACTATTAATCTACTCGGATGTTATAGACAAATCAAGTGGATAGGTTCTTCGATAGATCCCCATTGCGGGAATCATATCAGTAGCATTAGCATTAACAACATCCTGATTCCTTGTCATGCATATAGCTGTGCTTTGACAGCACTGGACTTCAAATCTGCCTGGGTGCTCATCCCATGAGGGTAAAGACATCATTCAGGGGAGTCAATCGTGTAGTGTAGTCCCCCCCTTTCCTGAGCAGGTAAGGGGCTTAGCTGATACCGCATACCCTGGCCTTCCGCCAGCTTTAAAGCACTTTGGGGCTATAAGCTGCTAGGAACTTATGCCTTATCTCATCCAAGGCAGGCAGCGGAACCGGGTACAGTATGCGGTTACAGGGATCAGGCGATGCAGTTGCAGTCGACGTCACCAGGTGGTTGGTTTCGGGTCATAATGCAGGACATTAATATATATATATATATATATATATATATATCGGACGAGCGTTACACACCGGAAGTCCAAATGAAAACAATATAGGGCCTGTATTAGAACATACATTGTCAAATACACTTTGCAATAATATAGACTAAATGCTGCAATACTGTTCTGTATTATAGAGTACCAATACCAGTAGGTCGGATAATCAGAGTTGCTGGATACTCAAGGGTCGAATAGGCAAGAGTCTACTGTACATACATTATAGTGTTGATTTGTATAGTACAAACAAATCAAAACACGTAAAATATTACATACCCATCGCAGCATCTTCAGTCAGTCTAGCAACAGCATATGAGATGTGGCCATGGGCATTCTGAAATTAGACAAAATGCAGTGAATCACAACTACTAGTAAACAGTACACTATACAATAGTCATATAAGCTAAAAAAATTCATTAAATTTTATGACAATGCTAGAGGAGTAGCAACAAAGTAAGTTGTATGTCATAATTTAACAGATCCTCCCTTAAAATTCTGGGTAACCTGGAAAGAATGAATTTGGAGGTGCTTCTGCTAGCAGTTCTAGGAAAGTTAATCCTTTCACAGATTTAGCAATAAAATTTATTCTTGAAAGTCTATGACACAACATACAATATCATAGGAGAATGAAGTGAAGATCTCTAATCCTACAAAATTAAGTGGTCAACAATGGTGTCTGATACCAACTTGAAGGGACTAAAACCAATATTCTCTGAAAGAGAATGCCTCCTAACCTCCTACCTATATACAGTATATTGGTATGCCACCAATCACCACATGCTGCATGTACTGTGTTAACACACCTCCTTAATAAAGAACAATACATTTTTAGGCCATTTCAAAATCTTCTATTAGCGTCCATGGCACATTTAACAATTCTGGACTTGTCCCACATGCATGATACATGAATGTAAAAATAGCTCTACATACCCCTAACACTGGGTCCACTATGATCCTTGAAAACATATTCTCCCAAGTTTTTCTGATATTCTTACTGGCCATTGATCCATCAACATCTACATATACAAGGATTTCAAATATACAATGATAAATCTCAAAGTACTGACCAACCCTTGGAAATACTTCCACTAGCACAACAGGGACACTGCGTACCTGCTCTCTCATGAGCTGCAATGGCTTGAATAACAGCACTAAGTAGAAATGTAACATCATCCTCTCCACATGACAATGCCTTCCCAATAACAATCAGGTCCAACTTGAGATGCTGCCAGAAGAACTCAGCCAAGTCTCGGACTTGAACTGTCACAGCATTCCGAATATGAACTAAAGCCTCCTATAGATATTGGTAAGGTTGCAAGTCAAAACAGACAACATTAGTCAAACTAAATACGTACAGACAGGCCTATATATGTACCTCTGAACAGTGGCAGGATGACCATAGAAAACAAGCATGGAGAATGAATCTCGTCACAGCACAAACCACTGGTGATAGGTTACGCTCTGGAACAGCATCTCTGCTCCTACTGGCAGTATCACCTAACGTATATCCTGTTTCCTTTCGGCTCACTCTGTGTAGATGGGATATATATATATATATATATATATATATATATAGTGAAGCAATGTATATATTATATATAATAGACATGTGAAAAATATACTCACTTCTGCAGTTGATAATTTCCAGATGCAATTTGTGACCTTTGGGCACCAATGCCTGCACCACACTTTGGGCAAAGCATTCCTTGGTTTGGTCCAGTACACTATATATATATATATATATATATATATATATATATATATATATATATATATATATATATATATATATACGTATATATGTATGTATGTATGTATATGAGGGTTACACTAAATATTCTGTACAGCATTAAAGCTTGTTTTTATAAATAGAAATAAGTATATAAACTTCATTAATAGAAATAAGTATAAAAATAAATAATATAAAATTAATAAAAACTGGTATATTATACTTAATTAAACGAATGCTTGTGCACATGCATGCATCCAAACACACACATACACACATGAACATGTATACAGTACATTAATTTAGTAGGAAGAGCCTATGCATGGTTAAAAGGCTAGCCCACCAGTCTAAATAATGATACCTAGATACCCAGCTGATATCCTACATACAGCCACGTGTATATACGTATCTGCACACATGCAGTCAATGCATACACTCACACTTGGATAAAAAGGTGGATGACAAGCAAGGCAAGACAATCAAAATACATACCTCTGTGATTATGTAAGGATGGCCATTTGGACAAGCTACAGAAATGTACAGGCAAAATGGAATTATAAAACATATTTAGCCATTGTCCGAAGAACTAACCATAGAATTTTCCTCTCATGTTACTTCTCTGTCGATATTCCCCCTGCATGTCCATTACTCTCATGGCTTCCACAAGGAAATCTTCAGGCATGGTTGGTAGATATTCAGCCTGAGGAAGCAGATAATGCACATATCACTATTCCTCTAGCTTGTCTGTACAACTCTCTATACATATCACAAATATATTTCCCATACATCTAGTCCTTGCTGTGGCTCAAGTACATTGGTAAATGGTTTGAGAAGAGGCTGGTTCCGCTTCATAAGAATAACAGCTGCAGTCTGTAGTACTAAAGAAGTGAGAGTGCGCCTACTAAAGTCTTGAGATGGTTGCATAACACTGGACCTCCCTCCAGTGTTCCTTTCTAGCAGTGAGTGGCACATTGATGTTAACTGAGAGCAAGAAAGGTAATGATCCCCTTTAAACATGCAATGGTGGACATGTAATGATTTGTAGACGAGAGCAGACCTTATTGTTCAAGGTGCCTAATCTTGAGCAGGTCACACCAGCTTCAAGTACCATCTGTGAAAATTGGTATTAAAAATGCACATGTTGTGAATTAACAAAATTAATACAAAATCATACACTAATGTGAACTTCTTCATCTACTGTGCTCCAGACAATTACTGTGCAAAATGGAACACAGCAGAACCTTACATATCCAGTCCTCATAGTAGTGGGGACCTCAATCAACTCACCAATCAAATCAGCAGTGTTCTATAACAGGATGCTATGTATTAAACCATTACTTGTGAATAACATTGTGCAAGGTCAACCTCCCAGATGGAGTATACATTAAAATTGCTAGACTAAGTATAACTCAGCACAGAGTTTAAAACAGACATCACTCCTCTCATAACTTGAATGTGTATATATACAATGCTAAATAATTTTATTTGCATAGCATATATGACATAATATTTAATGGAATATTGACTACTAATATAGATATTGGCAATTTTATAGTTATGGGTACTTTCTGGCCCAAGTTGCCCGGATATGAGGGGTTCTAATGTACAGGCTAGTGTTCCTTGCAGTGAGTGGACAACATATAATCTGTCAATAAACACTGGACCCCATGCTTAATAAAATTTAATATAATAATGAATTTATGACATTCGTAGTGACAAGTGTGTACATCCAGCTTGAACCAACCTCCTCAGTAAAAGGTTTTCTCTGTGATACAGGCCATGCAGTCTTGGCAAATATTGCCAGTGGAACACAGTATACATCTTGTGGGGGTATGTGCTACCAGGTAAGAGTACAGTGAGATGTTAATAGCATGTTACATTACAAGAGAGTTTTGAACATTTGTTATACACAAACCTGGAGAACACTCTGAAATGCTTCAACTGACTCGTCAAGGGCTGACTGTACCAGAGACTGACGGATGTCACAATATGCATTGCCACATAATACATACAGATCAGGATATGTTTGGTGCCCCTGTGAATGTTTGATACGCAGACATGTACAGTAAAGAATAGAAATAAATCAAAGCCGAGCATAACTATAATAGTAGAGATGTGGCTTACATCATCAGAATGAAGGGATTTAGGCAATACAAAATGCAGTCCTTGTGAAAACATTGCCCTTAGCGACTTCATTCCATGCTTTCTGGCAATTTGCTTGGACAAGTACAAACTTAAATCCTGAAATTCATCTCTTAAGAGAACATTGGCTAAAAGCTGTACAAGTTCAGATAAAGCATGCTGTCCCCTCCTACTTAGTGCTGGCCTGGTTGGGGAGTTTTTTACATGGTCATTTAGAATATCAGCCACAATAGACAGACAACATCTCAGTTGAGCAACACTATGAAGCCATCTGAAACTTGAATGAAGTTGAGGATCATGTTCGGTGAAAGGACGGAGAGATGATTCAATCTTCTGGTGCAATCTTTCAAGAAATCTTGCCTGTTCAGGATTACACTCTTTTTGCTGTTTCCAGTACATGTGAGCCTTGTCCTAAGTAAAAGTACAATCATTTAGTATGCTGTCATTCAATTTCAAATTGATAAAACTCAGCTCTAGTAGTAGTATGTCATACCTCTAAACATGTCACAACTAGTGTGTATATATCGCTACTAGAACGTAAAGATTCCTTAGAAAACACAGATACACCTCTTCTCATAAAATCTTCTATAAGAGTGCCGACATCAAATCCTTCCCAGCTATACAAAAGTATTCATAACATTTCTTTATACACATTAGACACAGAACACTGGCAGATACACTAACTCTCTCTTTATAATGAGCTGAAGCAGAACTGATCGTATAACTGGATTCTCATCACTGGCCTCCCACTCAAATGGTGTGAGATCCTGTGTTCTGTGCTTCTGTTGGTTGAATACAATGTCCATGAGATCTTCAATGAGATCAGCCTGTGGAGGTCCATAGCTTCCCGAGCCAAAGCATAGGACGGAGATCACCTCAAGGAAGAGCATTTTTACAGCTTGACAGTACTGAGCATAACGGTTTCCCTGGCTGTATGAGGATGTCAGAAGAGAAACATTGCACACTTAGGTGAGCCAGTAAAGAACATGCATGAAAACATCAAATATAATACTTACAAAAAAAATTTAAAGCAAAAATAAGAATCTAGATTCAGTAGACTATGCATGCATGTCCTGAAAACAGCAGACTTCACAAATTAATATTCAATAATATGTATTATAGTAATTGTAGTAATTATAGTAATTATAGTATTATAGACAATTGACGCAATGCAGTCTGTGTGAAAATGCATTTCTGTATCACACAATACTAAATTAAACATTCAACTTCTCAGAGACTACTGCTTTCAATGTCCTGCGTCTATATTCAAGCAACTACGAAGGTTTTCCCGACCCCTATGAAAAACCGAAAAGCTCAGGGTGCCTCATGGTGGAACGCTTTCAAGGACATCTTTTTACATAAATCACGATAGCGAAGTATACTCTAACTTTTCCATGTTGGGAATTTTGCCATTCCTTTCCAAAGCCGAGATCGGTCAAATCAGGCCTCTAAAAACAAACTCCTGGTATCTATAACTCAGGACAGGAACAAATAATCAAAATTCGCAACATGGAAAAGTTGTATCATATTAATTACTCACGGTTGGTAATACAACAGCGCTTCGAACGTGCTCCATCATGTAGCACCCACCCAGAAGAAAACTAAAAATTAGAAGACGATTCAGTTGAGTCACATGCCAGCATGTGATAATTCTCTGATGACGACAGAAAACGTCACTATACATTGGCTTAGCACTCGTATACGCCCGAATAACAGCTTAAACCACAAGATAAACGCGTGACTAATAATATACAGGCGCCGAATTTAACAAATTCCTTGCTAAGCAAACTGAGGAATACTATATCATAACAATTCTGGACATGTCCTACATGCGATATATATATATATATATATATATATATATATATATATATATATATATATATATATATATATATATATATATATATATATATATACAGTGGAACTTGCTTAATGAGTACCCAGAAGGGGACACAAAATTAGTACTTATTAGCAGAAGTACTCAATATCAGGGTTGATTTATGTACATGAGGTATATACACAGGGACAGAATGAGGAGTACTCATTATCCAGGAGTATGCATTAACCCAGGTACTCATTAAGCAAGTTCCACTGTATATATATATATATACATAGATATACAGCCTGCTCTGGTATTCACATAACAAGTTGTGCAGTTTTTGAATCAAAGCTCTTTCACCAACACATTTGGGACATGTCCACGCTAATTCGGAGGTGTGAAAATTTCAGTCTTTTTTACAGCTTCTGTTCTCAACTTCTAGTAGATACAGAGAGTCAAACAAGGGATTAAGATGTAGGCAAACACATAGATGTTCGTACGATTACCTTTTTGGAAGGCTTGCTTTTATCATGAAGAAGCTACTGAGGTTTTCCTAACTCCTACTGAAAAGCGAAACGCTCTGGGTGCTACCTGGTGGAACGCTTCCCAGACTATTTTTAACATAATCGCTATAACAAAACATTTACTAACTTTTCTATGCGGGTGAGTTGACCATTCGTTTCCAAAGCCGAGATCTGATCAATTGGTCTTCAAAAGCCAACATCCAAGCTCCTGCAACTTGGGACAGGAACAAAAGCTCTCTCTCACCCGCATGGAAAAGTTGTATATTTCCGATGGCTCGAATTTGACACCAAGAAACTGTCTCCAGCTTGTTCCCTCACGTAGCACCCAACCCAAAACTATGATTCAGAAGAACATCGAGTTAGGTCACAAGCCAGCATGTGACAGAGCAACCGTGACGACAGAAAACGTCAATTAACACGGATTTGCCATTTGTATACGCCCAAATATTAGTCCAAATCACGAGATAAATGCATGATTAATAACTTGTAAACACCGAAAATTTACATTTTATCGCTATGAAAACTGGGAAGCGCTATCATAACAGATCCTGGATATGTCCCACATGTGAACTTCATCTCATGCAAACACAGTATGTCATTTGAGGATGCACATTGTCTAATGTCTTCCTAGTCATGTGCATATATAGCAGCAGCATGCTTCTCTGTGTGTAATTTTGCACTAATTCACCCACTGTACATAAAAGGTACTACAGTCAATTAAACTCAAATTGAATATACTTTTCCTAGATAGTGTTTTGTATTTTGTAGGTAGTGTTTTTGTAATTTACTGAAGATCTTAAACTTTAGCTTTTGGATACTAAGAAGAACTTCAAAAGCAAAGTGTCCTGATTAAAATTGGACTATTGCCTACAAAAATTACTCCAAACTTGAGCTACAGCACTTCCCTTTATTGCAATGAAAAATGCATTCATTACATTGAAAAGTACATCAATTCAAACGAAACATCCATCAAATGAAATGAAACATCCATAAAAATAATCGAAAAAGACTGTAATAATATAATCGAACATTATATTGTTTTGACATATAAGATGGCCCCATTATAACACTGAGCAATAGTTTTCTGAATCTATACTCTGTGCAGGATACAAAACACTATCTAGGAAAAGTATATTCAATTTGAGTTTAATTGACTGTAGTACCTTTTATGTACAGTGGGTGAATTAGTGCAAAATTACACACAGAGAAGCATGCTGCTGCTATATATGCACATGACTAGGAAGACATTAGACAATGTGCATCCTCAAATGACATACTGTGTTTGCATGAGATGAAGTTCACATGTGGGACATATCCAGGATCTGTTATGATAGCGCTTCCCAGTTTTCATAGCGATAAAATGTAAATTTTC
>CAUJGJ010000484.1:0-35000 GCA_963170055.1 Halisarca cf. caerulea
TCTGCAGTAAAGTCTCGGATGGCATTGTGCCTGAGGGTAGGGTAGCCCCCATAGGAGCAGGTAAAGGCATGTTCAACAGAAAAGATCTTCCCGCAACGACAATGGGTGGGGAGATGCTTGGGATGCCAGCCATACCTGAAACAAAGCGCATCCCGAAACGCTCCTTTGTGGAGAGCAAACCCTTGTGAGGCCAGGGGGATGGCATTCAACCACTGCGAAGCACCCTTTTCTTGATTCAATTCCATAGCACGCTGAAGTTGAGGTGCCAGGTCTTCTTTCAGAGTGTCTGCTTGGTCATTTTGTTTCTGTCGTTTCCTCTTTTTAAGAGTCTGCTTGATTTGATTTTGCTGGGAGGACACTGTGTCGGGACATTGTTTGCTTTGCTGTAAGATCAGCAGTGAAAGTGGAGCAGTGATTTCTTTTGAGGCCAAGTAGAAATCATTGGATTCCTTGACCAGGTTGATGATCCCTAATCCTCCAAGGCGTGTGGGAAAGGAAAACAGCTCTCGTTCAGAGTCACTAAAGGCATCCCGCCCCATGATTGCAGGCAATAGATGGTATCAAATTGCATCCTCCAAAGGAGTGAACAAGTCACTAATATCTGGGATGGTTCTTGCGATGTATGTCCACTTGTGGATCAAACTGTGGCTGAGGGCTGCATAAGCTGCATGGGGTTGACTCTTCGCAATCTCAGTTAGCATGATGATTTCGTCAACCCATGAAACAAGTAATTCGAGTTAAAAACTCGTGGGGGCTGCCGCCCCACGCACTCGAATCACTTGCAAAGCATTGGAGTGTAAGTGCACAGCTGAACATTCATTGAACATACTGTTTATTGTAACTGGACGATTGTTTTTAAAACAATTGCCATATTTGGCAATTGTTTTCAAAACAATTCCTATAACTCATTCCTGTATAAACTCATACTTCTCTATTACTATTATATAAATTCTCTATAATAAGACTTTTCTTCAAATCCATATTATATATATATATATATATATATATATATATATATATCGGACGAGCGTTACACACCGGAAGTCCAAATGAAAACAATATAGGGGCTGCCACAGGCAGCCCCTAAAAACAGGCATGTAAAAACATATCATAGTATCAAATATAATAGTATATACATAATATATACATTCTAATCTTATGCAAGTCGTGCAGGTTCTCTTACATTGTAGTCTTTTTTGAATTTTATCTACAAACAATAGTATAAATAAGGAATATAATATAAGAATAAATTTGATTTATGAAAGTCAAAACCAGTGATTTATAACACAAAAACAAAGTATTGCCAAGGTGAGAAGTTCATTTTTCATAATTTGGTGAGTATGCAAGAACATGGAGATGCATGCGATAGAATAAGTATTAAACTTACATATATGCACACACAAGTTGAAAAGATTCCCTACATTTCCGTTACATCCTGTACCTGCATATATTGGTACGCATTATACATTTCTTCTGGTATTTACTACCTTCATCGGTATGCAGTACCTTTTCCCATAGTACCTTCCTTTGGTACACAACTTCCAGTGCCTTTGATGGTAAACAGTACATTAGCATAGTCTCACATATTGCATGGGCTATGCACATTGCACTGCCCAGTGGAGACTTGCATAGATCACAATGATAATACTATTGACTACTTGTGGCCAATTTTGGATACCTTGTGCACCTTAGCACGGAAAAAATATTACTACAGTGGGCCCCACTTAATCGCATAACAGTTAAAGGAATATTCTGGTTAATGGAATATAATCTCCAAGTACAGAATCATTTGTATATATGCACTGTAGTAAAAGAACTGCTTAAAGGAATACCACTTAAAGGAATATTCTGGATATAGGAATAAAAATTTCACATCACTTATATTCCAAGAGTATATAAACCATACTGCTTATAAGAATAGCATTGTAAATGCAGGTTTATCCGAGTCAGATATAGCTACCCTACAACAAAAAATCAATAACATTGTTCATTACTTCTTAAAATTCCCATTTTAAACAGGTTATCCAATTCACTGCAAATGTTTATGTTGCTCACACATACAAACATACATTAAATATACATAAAGACCGGCCCCACTATTGGCACAGCAGGAAGGTATGTTCTGGATAAAGGAATATTCTGGATAATGGAATAATTCTGCCTGGTCCAGAGGGTATGCGATTAACAGGGGCCCACTGTATAACATGCTGACTATATTGATCTGCTGAAAGATCACATTGTATATTCTGTTCTTTATTCTATAGCTACACATTTAAGTGATTCTGGTGGATCACACAACGGTACACCTGTACCATTATATGTATAGCATTTTATTGCACCATTTTTATTTTGGATTGGAGGAGTTTTACGGTCTCTTGCAGACCCTAGTTAAAACGAATCCAATCCTCTGCAAAGCATGCCTACCTCCTCGTGGTGCATCCTGGGACTACCATTATTATAGTAGTGCAGAATGGCATGCGTATTTACTTTTATTGAAATTGTCACTGTCATTTATAATTAATAAAACTAACTAGATCATGATCCCAATATATTATCTGGATTATTGAATGCTAAAACTTGACACACACACACACACACATTTTACTACACCACTACACAAAACCATGCATTTCTTACAGTGATCTTTCGAGTCCGTTAGAAACATTTCCAAGTGATTTGAGTTTCCAGAGCCGTAGGCGGCCCACGAGTTTTTTAAACTCGAATCACTTGTTCATTGTGTGTATATCAGTACGAGTGTGTGTTTGTCTATGCAATTTAAGCATGTGTCCGTTGGTTCTTGTGATGTGTGTATATGTGTGTACATGATGTGAAAATATGTGTACATATGCATGGAGTTTAGGGTGCATGTACCTACTTTCACTCAATTTTGTTTTCCTTCACAGGAATTAGTAATTCAGGAAGTGAAGGTGCATTGAAATGAAGATTCCAACTATAATATGATGAATGTTTGTGTGCATTTGTAGTACGTTGACTTTTGAATTATATTTTAAGTATTGTATTATGTTCAATTCATATTGTAGCAGTAATGTGACATGTTTCATTATAATTATTGAAAATTAAAGTGATAAATATTTGATGTATATAATTGTATGCACATAACTATACAATTATAATTATTAAAACAGTAAATAATGAACTGTTAGTGAATACAGTTTAGCAGGCCTAGTGCAGCTGCTGTTTGCTTACTGTTTCCTACATGGGGAAAGGAAGAAACATAATAATAATGACATTTGCACCAGTATATATGAGTGGTGTATGTACTAACTAACTTTGGGAATACAGGGGTATACACAAGCATGAGGTGGAGGACAAGGAGGTCTCATTGGAGACAGGATCCTCCTCTCTTGCTTTCTTCATTATCATTTCTTTTGGAGCTGACATTGGTTTATAATAAATGAATCTATCATAAAACAATCAATAGCAATTGTACCTACTACAAGTCAGTTGAATTTATTCCTAAGGCTTACTTTGTATTCTGTAGGGAGAGAAAGAGTGTAACATAAGAAATGCCCTCACACACACACACACACACACACACACACACACACACACACACACACACACACACAAGCACACACACACACACACAGCTGCATGAATGCAGTAATTCACAAGCACAATAATGCTATTAAACTCACCATCCTTTCCATTTGAGATTTCATTTAGTCTTCATGTGAACAAGGAGCACAATAGAACACAATAATTCCAGAAACTGGTACACACACACACACACACACACACACACACACACACACATTTTATCATACAACACTTAAATCCACACAAAACCATGCATTATATCTCAGGCCTGGGATCTTTCAATTCCGTGAGGATGATTTCCAAGTGATTTGAGTTTCCAGGGCCGTAGGCAGCCCATGAGTTTTTTAAACTCAAATCACTTGTTCTTGTTTCCTTCTGGGTACAAGAGAGATTCTTGGATCTGTTCTGAGAGGAAGGTAGCCAGTTCAACATAGGAACCATCCAAGACCTTCTTGAGGAGGTCTCCTGGGATAGAAGGGAGGCCCCCACCCAGTAACAGCCCGCACTTAGGCTTTTCCTTGCAGGACTGTGAGTCCGACCCATTGCCAGGAGGGCCACTGGTAGGAACATCAGCCAGCGCTGCTGTGATGGGTTCAAGGCCCGAGAGGGTTGCCTCTTTGCTCGGCACTAAGACAGGAGAGTAGAGAAGGAAGGAACATTGAGTGGGTGGATGAGCCAAAATACCGTGACATGGAGCCACCCATACGGACTATTGCACCAACCAAGGCATGGCATGCCACAACTCCAAGCCTGGGTGCCAGGCAAGCAGGCAATGTGGTTACAACACCTGGCCAAAGAGGCCATGAAAGCCAGAACTATAATAAAATCTCCAGTTCCCAGCAGGTAACCTACCGCCCCACTTCCTAACAGGGGAGGACAAAAACCGCAAGCACTGGTAACCAGCAGGCAACCTAATAAGCCACTCCCCGGCTGGGGAGACCCCAACTACCAAACTATGTGCCAGGCCGGCAACCTAAGATACCACCGGAAAGGCCATGACAACCAGCACAGGGGCCAGGCCGGCAACCTAAGATACCACCGGGAAGGCCACGACAACCAGCCCAGGGGCCAGGCAGGCAACCTAAAGCAACATTCCCAAGCTGGGAAAGCCATAACTGCAAGCCAGCTAGGTGCCAACATGGCGGACTTTTAGGCGGTAGTTGGTATCGCTGTAATGTTTCAGTGAACTTTGTGTCTTTGCTCCTGTTTTCGTCAGCGAAGAATCTTCTAGCCATAAGGAGTTTGTTTGAGAGTTATTTACAAAGCTTCAAGTCGCTCCAAGAATTTCCATGGGCCTTCAAGTTGTATAGGTACGCGAACAAGTCTAAAGATGTTCTCTTCATTCAAACAAGCTTTGGAAGGACTCAAAAACTGACAAATGCTCTTCTGACGCCTCCTCTAATACGAAAGAGAACTTGGACTTAGTAATTAGGACGAAAACATCTACGGATGGAGAGTTAAATCGAAGAATCTTATGTTACCTTACCGCGGAAGCCAAGAGAAGGTCAAAGAAAGCTTCAGGAACAGGTGAGATGACTGCTGAAAGCTTTGTTTCTTTGTCTAACCATTTTGGAGTGTCTTAATGTGTATTTAAAGGGTTTTGGTGTGGTTTAGTACGAGTTGGACTTTAGTAAAAGAAATTCTTTAGCTTTTCTTGGATATTTTTGCATACGTGTGTATGATTTTGTGCTGTTCAGGCCTCGTCTAGCATGGCATAAAGGGTTGAAGTATACTTTGGATCGAAAACGTCCATGGATAGAAGAAAATTGGAAACAGGATCCTCCTCTCTTGCTTTCTTTATCATCATTCCTTTTGGAGCTGGGGTTGAGGGGTTAGGGGTACTGGGCAGCGACTGTTCTTGTAGAATGCTCAATTGCTGCAAAATGGAGGCCTGGGTTGTTTTTTGTTGGTCCAATTGAGACTTCGACGCCAACACAAGGGAAGTGAGCTCCGCAACTGAGGAGGAAGGGGTGGACGGTGGGTTCACTTGTTCAGCCATACGAGCAAATAAGTGTAGGCGAACTGTCTAGAACTTGCTTGTAGTACATTGCATGTATACTAAGTAGTTGATTGTATGTTGAGTAATACTACATGTTTATGATTTCTGTAACTCTACATAGTGCTGTTAGTCTTTAAGTGTTAAGTACTTAGTAATTGTATTGTGTTAACAGTCTATCCCCTCGTGGGCCGTTTGGTTGTCTGGTTCTATTTTTGGTATCCACGTGTAGTGTAGAGTGCCACGTGTTCTAGTAGCAGAGTAACTGTAGTGACTCTTGTAGTAGTGTTGCTGAGTAGTGTTGTCAAGTTGTTCCTTGGCCATTGATTCATTCGTTCATTGATTGTCGCGCTTCGTTTTTGGTGCACGAATTGGGACACGATTACAACTGGCGTAGTCGGCAGGATGGAGCAACGTCAACAAGCACCGCAGGCCCCCGAGGACCAGGCTGCACTCAGCAAACGACCGGTAGTACTCCCAGAAACATTCAACGGCGAGGGAGACTGGAACGATTGGCAGGAACATTTCGAGAGCGTTGCCGCGGTTAACAGATGGCAGGAACAGGACAAACTCCTGTGGCTAAGGGTACGTTTGGTTGGGCGGGCGGCTACAGCCTTCAAGAGTATCGACGATGGCGCCAAAGGGTCTTACCCTGATTGTGTCGCTGCCTTGAAGGAGCGGTTCGATCCTGGCAGTAAGAGGGAGCTTTACTTAGTGGAGTTGCTCGCTAGGAAGAGGCGACAGAAGGAGGATTGGGCTTCGTTCGCGGAGGATCTGAAGCGCCTCGTAGAAAGGGCTTATCCTGAGTTGCAAGACAATGCCAGAGAGCAGATAGCCCTCACTCACTACCTAGGACAGTTAGTCCAGCCTCAGTTGGCTTTTGGCGTGAAACAAAGGCGACCAAAATCTGTGGATGAAGCAGTCCGTACCACTCTGGAGATGGAGTCTTATCTGTCAGTGAGTACCCCGAAGTTAGCAGTAGCATCTCCCATGGAGGACCAGCACCTAGTCGATATCCCATCGGGAGTTGCAGCCGTGGGAAAGAAACAGCAGGGACAACCTTCAACGATTGCCATGTTGGAGCAGATATTGGACCGCATTGACAACCTTGAGGCTCGCATGGACCAGTTGGCAAAAGAAGTTGCATCTGACACACCATCTTCCCTGGAGCGCAAACCAGCCAATAAAGCCAACACATCACAGACCAGCCGAGGACCAGTCACGTGTCATCGTTGCGGGAAGACAGGTCACTTTGCCAAGGGGTGTGCTACCCCTAGATCCCAGAGCCACGCCAAGTCGGGAAACGACAAGCCCTCGATGTAACTGGCCGTGCATCCGAGGGCACCAGCAACAAGGCCACTAATTCCACCATTTTTACCATCAACCCAGTGCATCCTCGCCATGTCACCTCATCATATCTTGTCCATGGTCAACTGAACGGTCACCCCACAACCTTCCTTATCGACACTGGATCTGCAATCTCCATTGTAAAATCCAGCTTGTGGAATAACAGTGGTTCCAGAGAGCAGCGTATGACACCCTACACAGGACCCAGTCTTGTAGGTGTCGATGGAACACCCTTGGAGGTGGAAGGGCAAGTGAAGGCTACCGTATCATTTGGGACCTCCAATTTTACTGTACCCATGGTGCTGATCGAGCAGCTGTCTATCAGTGCCATCCTTGGACTGGATTTTCTAGAGGAGCACAAGTGTATTATTGACATCGCCACACATAGCATCACTATTGATGAGCAAGTTTCACTTCCTCTGTCGGTGGGACCTCACCCACAAGAAGGAACTGAAATTCATCAGGCAGTATCCATCGCTTGTGTCGGAACCATCCATATTCCCCCTCATTCCGAGATTATGCTGGAGGGAAAGGCCCAGCAGCCAGTGAGCGGGACCTGGTTAGTGGAAGCCTTATCTACCAAGTCAAATGTCATTGCAGCGCGGTCCATTGTGCAGGTCAACAACCCGGAGAGCATCCCTATCCGTGTACTGAACCCTTCCTTAGAAACAGTGACGTTGTACAAGGGATCGAGAATTGCAAAGATGGAAAGTGCAGAGGAGTGTATTGCAGTTGCACCAGTACAACCTGGAGAGTCTGCCCACCAGGAGGATGTTACAGAGGCACTAAGAGAATTGGTTAGCCAGTGCCAACACACCTTGTCCCCTGGCCAGCAACAGCAGCTGCATACATTATTGGAAGATTTCAGTGACATTTTCGCTTTGACACCATCAGACCTAGGCAAAACAACCAAAGTGAAACATCGCATCTGCACTGAAGCAAGCCCACCCATCCGCCAACCAGTGAGACGTGTACCCGTCGGACAGAGAGAACAAGTTCGTGAGGAACTGCGGGCTATGTCTCAGAGAGGAGTCATTCAACCATCCACTAGCCCCTGGGCATCCCCACTAGTACTCGTCAAGAAGAAAGATGGTTCGATACGTTTTTGTGTCGACTATCGCAAATTGAATATGATAACCAGAAAGGATGCATACCCCATTCCAAGAATCGATGAAACACTGGATACTCTGTCAGGCTCTTGTGTGTTTACAACTCTCGACCTTCTGAGTGGATATTGGCAGGTGGAAATGCACCCTGAAGATAAGGAGAAGACTGCTGTGTGCACTCCAGAGGGTCTGTTTGAGTTTAATGTTATGCCCTTCGGTCTATGTAACGCCCCTGCAACATTTCAGCGCCTAATGGACTGTGTTCTTGCAGGATTGCATTGGGAGACTTGCCTTGTGTACCTCGATGATGTCATCGTGCTCGGGAAATCATTCGAAGATCACTTGAGGAACCTCCAAGGTGTCTTCCAAAGGCTGAGAGAAGCAGGACTGAAGCTGAAGACATCAAAGTGCAATCTTTGCCAAGAAAAAGTGAGCTTCTTGGGTCACATTGTGTCCCAGAAAGGTATTTCCACTGATCCCTCCAAGATTGAAGCCATCACAAAGTGGCCTACTCCAACAGAATGCCGAGAGGTACAACAGTTCTTGGGATTGTGCAATTACTATAGGCGTTTCATCAGGAATTTTGCAACAATTGCCAAACCACTCCATCGGCTTACAGAGAAGACACACGAGTTCCAGTGGACAGCAGACTGTGACGAGGCATTCCAGTCACTCAAGACCAAGTTATCCACAGCTCCTATTCTTGCTTTTCCTCACCCTGGAGTACCATTCATTGTTGATGCCGATGCTAGCAATGTCGGCATTGGTGCAGTGTTGTCTCAAAAGATTGACGGTACTGAGAGGGTCATTGCCTATGGCAGTCGTGCTTTGACCAAGTCAGAGAGACAATACTGTGTTACTCGAAGGGAGCTACTTGCCATCGTCACTTTCCTGAAGCAGTTCAGACCATATCTGCTGGGTCGTCACTTTCAAGTGCGGAGTGATCATGGATCCTTGACTTGGTTGCGTAACTTTAAGGAACCAGAAGGACAACTGGCCCGATGGTTGGAGCAGCTACAGGAATTTGACTTTGACATCATCCACCGTCCTGGTCGTCTTCACAAGAATGCAGATGCACTGTCACGGATTCCATGCAAGCAGTGTGGACGACATGAGATCAACCACACAAATGATCCTGAACCAGTACGCATCATCACCGGAGCAGTTATGGGCAATCAACATCTGGAAGGAGTATCCAATAAGGAGTTACAGGCAGCCCAAGAGGAAGATGCACTAATCGGAGATATTCTCCGAGCTGTGAGAGAGGAGAGAGGATCAGCTGATCTTAAGCTGCATGGGAGGAGCCCACAGTTCAAACGTCTAGTTCAACTTAGGAAGCAGCTCCTAGTGAAAAATGGCTTGTTGTTTCGCACATTTGAGTCAGAGGATGGTGAAGACCACACTCTCCAGCTTGTTGTGCCACAGAAATACAGGAAAGAGATCCTGCAGCAGCTACATGATGGACCCCTTGGTGGCCACATGGGAGCAGAGAAGACACATAGCAGGTTGAAGCAACGTTTTTACTGGCCTGGATACTGGAATGATGTCCGAACACATTGCCTGAACTGCCAAAGCTGTGCAACTAGAAAAGCCCCGACTCATCAACGAAAGGCTCCCTTACAACCTATTGTTACGGGCTACCCTCTTGAGATTGTGGCAGTGGACATCACTGGTCCGTTTCCAGAAACCCAGAATGGGAATCAGTACATACTCGTTGTTGGAGATTACTTCACCAAGTGGACAGAAGCCTATGCCATCCCCAATCAGGAGGCCACCACAGTGGCGCAGAAGTTGGTTGACGAGTTTTTCTGTAGGTTCTCCATTCCGCGACAACTGCACTCTGACCAAGGGAGACAATTTGAATCCAAAGTAGTCCAAGCCATCTGCCAGTTACTCCAGATTCGCAAATCAAGAACTACCCCTTATCATCCCCAATCAGATGGGCAGGTGGAGCGATTCAATCGAACAATGACTCAGATGCTTGCTATTGCCTCAAAGGATCACCCTTTTGCCTGGGAACAACACTTACCCAAGATCTGTCTAGCGTACAACACGAATGTACACAAGTCCACTGGCTTTACCCCCTTTTCACTTATGTTTGGACGAGAAGCACAACTTCCAGTCGATGTCATGTATGGAACCAATGTGAATGTGGGAATGTCCTCCCCAGGGTATGCCATACAACTGCAGAACATTCTAAGCCAATCCTTTGAGAGAGTCAGACAGACCCTTGGATCGAAGCAGGAGATCCAGAAGCAGCAGTATGACCGCAAGGTTCATGGTGATCCGTACAAAGTGGGCGACTTGGTGTGGTTGCACAATCCAGCAGTACCACCTGGTACATCCCGGAAACTACATCACCCATGGTCCGGCCCATACCGAGTTATCAAGTGCCTCTCCGAGGTCAATTACCGTATCCAGTCACTGGACCATCATCGGAAGCGACTTGTCCATTTTGACCGTCTTAGGCCTTGTTGAGGTCACAGCTCCAACAGCAATATTGAGCCACCGCCGAGTGAACCAGACCCGTCCGTACATCCCAACTGCCCACGTCGACCCATTGGATCCAACATTGAGATTATAGAGCCAGCGGATCCAGAGCTTCGTGCATCTTCTCCTTCACCAACACATCAGCGTTATCCCACTCGCTCCAGGAGACCACCCGATCGCTATGGGACCCCTTATCTCTATTGTTAGTAAGAATCCGGGACGGATTCTATGAAGAGGGGAGCTGTGTAGGCGAACTGTCTAGAACTTGCTTGTAGTACATTGCATGTATACTAAGTAGTTGATTGTATGTTGAGCAATACTACATGTTTATGATTTCTGTAACTCTACATAGTGCTGTTAGTCTTTAAGTGTTAAGTACTTAGTAATTGTATTGTGTTAACAGTCTATCCCCTCGTGGGCCGTTTGGTTGTCTGGTTCTATTTTTGGTATCCACGCGTAGTGTAGAGTGCCACGTGTTCTAGTAGCAGAGTAACTGTAGTGACTCTTGTAGTAGTGTTGCTGAGTAGTGTTGTCAAGTTGTTCCTTGGCCATTGATTCATTCGTTCATTGATTGTCGCGCTTCATTTTCGGTGCACGAATTGGGACACGATTACATAAGGAGGAACAACCAGAAGTAGTTCTTTGCGTCAGTTGTTGCCAACAGAATGAAAGGTTACTACGGACGCTAATGTTAAGGGAACGCTGGCCCTGGCGTGCAGCAAATCCCCCATGAGGGCGCGTAATTCGCGGGCAACCGTAGCGGCAGCTTGACTCACCCATGAATAACCCCACTGATGAGTATTGTGTATGTACCTTTAGTGCCTAGGTTAGCATATCTATGATATGAGGTGCAAGGAGATATAATATATGGACTGTAGCTGTACCCATTGGCACCACTACGTCCATTAACCTCGCTTAACCTTTGGTTAAGCTACAAAATATCTTGGGCTAACCTGCTTATATAATCCTCGCTCTGCAAAAACAGGTAGACAGAAGTATTCTAAAGCATCTGATACTTTCGTTGTTTAGAAAAGTCCTGGGTACACATCCCCAAAGCATGATATATTTACAGGACGGTTCCAATCCGCCATTATAGGATGACGTAAGGTGCACGTCATCAATATTGGGCATTAAAATCATATGGTAAATTAATATTTACTGTAAGTAAATTGGGTTAACAGGCGGAAGGGAGGGTATGCCAAGCCAGCCACCCCCTCTCCTTGGGCAACTATTATCAGCATAATGATAAGCTTATGCCTCTGTAATGCAAGCCAAGAACAACAGCATGTCACCCAGGCCATAGCATCTGGTCAAGCCAATGCAGCAATTCAATTCTAGCATACTTAAAGGGCCACTGACATAAAAAATTTTTTTGGCCTTAAACATTAGTGTTCATTGAGTGGTGAACCTACGTGCTACTACAAGCGTCCGCATTCAAGCGTAAATAGGAGAACAAGCGATTCGAGTTTAAAAAACTCGTGGGCCGCCTACGGCCCTGGAAACTCGAATCGCTTGGAAATCGGCGTTATTGACTAAAATAATATTTCGAAGAACTGTTCTGGTCTAAAAGACCCTTCCCTGATAAAATCAGGGCAAACGAATGAATTTCACCGAAATATAACCGGAAGATTTTGTACCGACTTCGCATCCGCCATGTTGTTGACATATATATATATATATATTGACATCGTTCCGGACATTCTGGACACTTCCGGTGAAAGTAAAAACAATATAGGGCCGCCAGAAGGCGGCCCAAAAACTGCATGGAAGTTGCCGAAAAGCAGCCATTTTCCGAAAATCTGCCCACATAATATTTTTACTTCCCCTTTTCGCTGTGACATCACAAGATGATCCGGTTTTCCGCCCACGCCCGCATAAATGTATGGGACATCTTCGCAACGGCAGATAGTTTGGACATGGAAAGCGCTTCTGTTACCTTCGACGATTCCCTTAGAAGCATCGAGGAGCAGTCAGACAATGACAACTGCGGCTATGACGTTTCAGACGAAGAGAGCGAGGGAGAAGAGGAAGAATTCGGCTTGGAACCCTACCGATTTGAGCCCATTACTGTTGTTGACGGACCAGCGCACGATTCGAGCTCAGAAGACGATGAAAATGATGACAGACCCTTCTTAGAAGACGAAGAGCGGCTTGCTAACACCAACTGGTACGTATCTGTCATTGTTGTCGTCGTCTGTTCGATGTGCTGTCTGTCAGCGTTTTTAGTATTTGGCATGCGCGTTTATAGGTGCAGTTGTGGGAATTGCAAGTTGATGCCAACAATCCAGGAAAGCACATGTTGCAGAACAATTGAGGAGGTGGATAGGAAAAGAACTGACATTGAAGACACCACATTACATTGCATAACAGAACACCCTGGATTCAAATCAGTTTGCTTGGATCGATGGGTGCTTGAAACAACTGGCCTTGAAGTCAACCAGCACTATGGTTCTACACAAGAAACAAATGGACCACCACACAAGTATGTTGGTTCTGAACCATTGGAAAGCAGCCATTGCTTTAAGGTTCCAGACCGGCCATTGGTTATGTATATTATGTACTTGCTTGTAGGACACTGCAATACCTTGCATATCGACAGCTCGTGAGGTGGTGCTGGGGCTACCTTGGACGTGACATTCGTGTCACCCTCCCATCATGTGTAACGAATGCCATCAGGAGACAGTTCCCATCTGACAGCTATACTGGATTTAAAACTTGTTGAACCGAACTCTATATTTACTTTTCATGATCTTGTTAACATATGCGCAGAAATATTGTATATTTATAATACCCTTAAATTGTCAAGTTGAACCTTGATCTGTGTTTCTGTACTGCTTCTGCCTTCACTGGATGTTGAAAGGAAGAACAAAGTGGAGGAGGGTTGTCAAATGGATTGACAGCTAGAACATCAGCCTCCCCGGTGTAAATGGACCAAATAAGTTCAAGCAAAGTGTTCACATACCCTATAAGATGAAAGCAATGCCATATGCATGTTATAGATATTAATTTTTTCAAGAAAAATGTTTGATTCAGGATACTTACTGAACGTCAGATCTACTTGAATTGGTCGAACTAAATATACACCTTGTTTGAATTTAGGATAAACTACTTTATAACGCTTGTCTCCATCTGCTGTTATGGCATGACGTTGGTTGCTATTCTCATTATAATGTAATGCAGCCAAAATTAACCTATATAACAAAATTGTCATAAATTGAATGCAATCTATATATACATGTGTTGTGCACCACATGTTAATCACATGACACGATATTGGACCATACCTGCTAAGCATTCCCTGATAGCTGAAAACAAGAGACTTGGGGGCAAAGTGGATGACCACACTGTGGTATGCCTCCACACTGCTAGTTTGATGTTGTGATGACAAATGCCGCACATCATTGAGCAGTGGTTTTGCTGTTAGGATCCTTGCAAGTTCATCATATACCTTAGTGCCTGTGTATAAGGAATCTCTACCATAATCAAGGTGGGTTAGTAATTTATTATAGTTTTCTAACCTGGCTTCAGCCAATGAACAACTTCATTCTTCTTCCTGTATTTCCTTTTATGGGCACACTTGGGAAAGATGGGATTTTTGTGCTGGTGGACATTCTTGATGTGGTTGACAACAAACAGCCACTTGGCTTCAATGACCTCACCGTTACCATCAGGAGTGGAAGTAGCACACCAGTAAAGGTGGTTAATGATGCTTTGCATCCACTCACCAACACCAGAACACCCCCTTTCTTTGGCTAGTGCTTTTAACTTCTTCTTGAGACCTATACGCGAGGGAGGGTGTGGGTGAACATATATATAGGTGCATATACGTAGTACAATATCCTTGTGCAGTGTTATACTGATTCACCTTTCGCTACATGCCACACATCATAGCAGTGGGTTGTGCCAGGAAGGGTGGTGCATACCCACTTGGCTATGGCCTTGTGCCTGTCTGTGACGAGGGTTACAACAGAAAGCTCCCTGCTTTGAAGAAACTGGACAGCACGAACTAGACCAGCCTTCTCCATGTGGTAGCTTCCACCCACCTCATTGCTCTACATGATGAATCGAATGCAGATAAATGAAATATATGTATAGTGCTCAAAATTACAGAAATGCATATACCTGAACAAGTTGCACATCGATAACTTTTCCTTGCTCCAAGTCCATCAAGCTATATGACCCAAATTTCGTACTATGACTAGGACTGTCGGCACGACCATCACCTCCAAGAACCAGTGGAGTACCCCTCCTCTTCACACACTCCAGAAAATGTTCCCTTTCCTTTGCCCACACATTAGTGATGGCTGGTAATAGAAATTTTTTCTGGTGCCGAAAAAATGTCCTTGGTTTAATAGATGCAACAGAAAAAATATCAAGCACCCTGAGGGTCTGTGCAGGGGATGCCCCTGCATACAAAATGGATGCTGATAACAAAATATTCCCAGCTGGCAGACCATTTACCGCCATGCGAGGTTGACTCGACCAGGTACGGTGGTGACCACATGATGAACATTGCTGCTTGATGGAAATGTATGTTCCAATAACATTGGTACTGACAGTAGTGGGCCTCAAACACTTGATGCAGTGTGAAAAGAGCTCCAAGAGAGCAGAGATAAAAACAATGAACTTGGCTTCATGTGCACTGCCAATTGATGCTATACTGGCATCACTGCATAACAAGAAAACAATTGCATGCAATCATGATAATAGTATAATGAAATCCCAATATTTAAACACATGATTCAAACAGTTGCTATGCATGTATAGTCTACATCTATATAGGTGTTTGCTTTGAACTCACAAGTGACTTGTGGCCAGATCATCATCCTCCTCAGGCTCAGTATCAGACTGAGAGTCTGAGTCCTCTGAGAAAGTTTGGAAAGATGTATCCAGAAGGTGGTCATCTTCTGGCTCAGGCTGTGTGACCTCGTTTTGACATAGGATGTTGTTGGATCCAGTGGCTCTTGGCTTCCTCACCTCTCCTTCATCACCACTGATGTCATTGATGACATCAGGTGACAAGGCAGGAGTCACTGCTTCTGTTTTGTCAAGATGTGAGGGAGTCCAAATAGCACATTGGATTCCAACATCAGATGTGATGGGGCCAACAGTGACACCTACATATATAATAAGTATACACTATAGAGATAAAATGTATGATAATGTATGTAACAGAAACATTATGCGAAACAAACCTGTGCTAACAATGTGAAGTGCTGTTTGTACTTTGCAGTTTACAGTGTCAGGCGAAGCTTGACAACTGATGGTAGAAGTACACACCTCTACATGATCAGTGTCATGTACGGATGCGGTTTCCACATCACCTTCACTTACACGTTTTTCTTCATTCATATCTTCAAGTATCTGGGTGTAATCATATAGCTACAGTAACTGTACATACACTGTCGTGCATGGCCACGCATGCATGCATGGCATTAGGAGGGATAAGCTATGGCAAATATACATACCTGGGCTCTCTTTCTCTTGAGGACAGCTTTTGATCAGTTGATGGACCAGCACTGCTTTCAGGAATGTGTACTGATCCACGTGCCCATTCCAGTGAACCAGATGTGATGTGTTCTTTTTTGGGAAACAGTGAAGGTACAGCAGTGTCCTGCAATACAAGCCTCCTGGGTTGAAGCCCTAATCCCAGCTGGAGTAGAGATGATGGCTCATAGCATTCTCTTTTGAAGTGCAAGCTGCACAAAACCGAATAATCAGTTGGTCCTTTCCAATCTTGTCTAGTTTTAACAACTGCTGCAGTCCACTGCTTCCTTAGTTGGATGTTTGCAGGGAACTTGTGAAAGCAAACTCCTTCTGATACGAGTTATTGCACCCAACGGCTACACAAGTCTTTGGCATTATCTTTTCTTATGTTATTGATAGTTTCAAGACAATTCGTTCTGTACTAGCGCGAAATCATAGGGCAATTACCTCACTTTCCGAATGTTCATGTACTTACGTACGAAAAACCGGATTACCTTGTGACGTCACACCTGAGTAACCTTCCGTTTTCGCCGACCATCGCCGGAAGTCAAGCTGTTTCGAGGCTTCAGAGGCACATGACATGATTTTTATTGCAAAATTTGTAATATGCGCTTCATTTTACGTACATTCATGAAATAAAAATTTTTCATGTCAGTGGCCCTTTAATATTCAGCTGGTAGGCAGGTCCTGAAGAGCAGGCCGTAAGCTTAGTTGTCTACCCTCAATGGACAAAAAGCACGTGCAGTCATAGTAATCCAGCTTATTCTTGGCCTTGGCTTTGAAGGGATCACACGCAAGTGGTAGCCTGTGCAGTTCAAACGTTTTATTTGTGTCCGTTAAGTCTGCCTGTTCAAATCCATACAAGATCATACGAGATGGCCTCTACTCCTCGTTCCTCACCTCCTCCGGCCGGCAGTCAGCCCAACCCGACATCTGAGTCATCCACCCAACAACAGATAGCCAGCCTAGCCCGCCCATCGACCCACCTGGACGTCACCCAAATGCCACGAGAACAGGTGAACATCGCGTTGGCTGTCACACTTACTCAGCTCCAGCAGCTCCAGGGCTCCAACAGCACCACAGCCACCTTCACCGCCGTGGGTATCCTGCCATCGCCTGCCCCAACACGTGAGTACTGGTAGTATTATTCGATACGAGTAATAATTTCTATGTCTGGGCACGCGCATCCTCCAACGTAGACAAGTACAAAGGGCCATTATAGTCGGGCTCAGAGATCAGGGATTTTAGGTGACAAAGTACTGGAATTTAAGGAATGTATCACCATACGTCACGATGCGCGGATCAGCTGAAGTGAATCGTATTTATACGTCATCAAAAGCCGCACGAAAGTCACACTGAACAGGCAAAACAAGATATTAAGACCCCAATCCAACCACTACTAGACTAGAGTCAACTTGAATTCAAACATTGCCAGAATCACGATTAGCAATACGCTGTGGCAAGCCAACGGTTACTCTTTCGTTATTACACTTAGAGGACAACCAGTACACGCCATGAAGAAACATGAAAGTATCAAGAACTTACCGATAAGACTCGAAGATCGATTGATCAAACCTTCTGCTGAAGACTCGGCAAGAAGTGTCGACAAAGACTAAAGTATCCGGCGGATTAGTATCCGCGAGTATCCATGGCATTAATCGTGTACGCACTTGGTGACGCATGCGCAACGTCACAGTTAAATGGTCGCTTGCAACCAAGTTTATAAAAATTGTGGGATCCGGACGTGTAGATGGCCATCATACCCTTCAAAGAAGATATTGTTGGTTTCAAAATAGTTGTGTAGACGTATATTTGGTGAGCGGAGAAGATATAACCAGGTACGCTAAAGTTGTAACCATTTTAAAGTACATTTTTTCTTATAAGTGTTTCAGGAAGGATTATATTTTTCCCGCTTACGAATAGCTTATAGAGTAAATTTTTCTCTTTCATCTCATACCAATCTTGTAGCTGTTTGTAAGCGTCTACACGTCCGGACATCCATGTTTACTGCAAAACATACCACTTTTTCCGAGCTTGTTTTAGATTTTCTGAAAAGAGATACATTTATATACACTTCTTTATACACTAACATTTCGATATATAGTCAATGAACATATAACAGATTCGAATAGCTACAAAAATGTTGTTCTAAACTAAAGAATCCGGTATATTTATAACCGCTTCCAAGCAGCAGCCATTTTTCTGGTTTTGCCAGCCCGACTATAACGAGCCCGTGTAGGTTCAGTCCCATGCACGCTCAGCCACAAGACGTGGCAATGCGAGCTCAGGCACGCACGAGCAGCTTAGTAGGCCTCCTTGGCATACAGAGGTGGCAGGCAGGCAGACGCCCAGCAGGCGTATGGGGTAATGTCATGCAGCTCCTGGCCTGGGCAGGCACATGCATTATAGGCCAAGTCACTACCACATAATTCGATTGCAGGTACACGCCGGGTGACCCCCCCCCCCCTTAGATGGAGTATCTATAGTCAACAAGATGGTTACTAGGAGCTACGGTCTCATCAGAGCAGGTACATGCAAGGGGCCCATTGCACCCCTGGCGGGGCAGGAACAGCATGCAGGCACTTGGAGGAGGGGCAGGCCTCAGCCCTGGTGGGCACATGCTGAACCAGGCACGTTATAGTATGCCGGTAGCAAAGTCAGGTGTTAGCAGGCAATGGGGCCCCAGGGAAAAAGGGCTATAGCAGCTTCAGGTATACCATTGGTGTAGCATGGGTCCGGCACACCTATATATAGAATCAGACACGCTATGGTAAAAGGACAGGACATTGCTCACACACACAGTTTCATTTGTCTATAATGTGGGCTGCACAGTTGTCATACCAACATTTCGCTACTGTAGGCCCTCTCATCCTGCTGGGCCAGCTCCCACCAGCTGCTCTGTTGGATCACATCCCCTCCAGCCGGTTCCAGTGAACCTGTAGACACGCAAGCAGCCCCAAACTTGGTGTCCCTGCTACTTTAACCACCAGCCGCTTCCTCACTCAACAGGCTCCAGCTACCAGGCCTTGCATCTCTAGCAGGAACAACCAGCATCCTCAGTGCCAAGGTCAGGACAGATCCCCCACAGACCTCTATAATCACATGTGACACAGGGGAGCCGCTACCATTGAAGCTAGCACAGAAGATCCGGGAAGGGCAATTTGTGGAGCCGCACGAGTTTCTGCTCAAGCCGCTGCTGAATGCAGCCACAACCCGAACCGAGCATTCCTGCCTTTGAGAGCACAGCAACACTCCGCCACGGCCGACGAAGACCATCAAGGACATTTGGTCTTGGCACCTGTGCTACAACTGCTATGTAGCAGCAGCGCCCACCACGGGGCCTCTCAAAGTGCCCGACATGTTGGCACATGCCAACACCATTCTACAGGCAGCTCAGCTGCTGAAAGGAGATGGAGGGAGGGTCTATGACAGAGCCTTCCGCCTCCAGGCAGCGGCCCATCTTCAGCAGGACTGGGCATCTATTGATATTTCCCTCTATGCCTGGACGTTCACAGCTGCCTCTAGACACCTCAACATGTGTGCGCTTCTGTTGCTCTAAGGAGGCATGTCCCTGGGGAGTGGATGCCCCAGACGTGTACCCCCAGCGGACACCAGGCTACCAGAGCCAGGGGGCGGTTGCTACTCACAGGGAAATCCCCCTATCTGCTAATTCTGGGATGCCGGCACATGCACGTTTCCAAGGTCTTGCCGTTTCCGGCATGCCTGTGCAATTTGCGGTGACCCCCATCAAAAAGCGTCCTGTCCACGGGCGACATTCAGCTTTCTTCCAGCCAAGCGTTCAGCCCCACCAGAATGGTCCACAACATGCGGCCCAGCCCACTAAATGGCAGCCGCCCCTTAACAACCTATAGGCTCAGCTACACTGTTTCATGGGTTTGTCACTTCACCACTATGTTAGCATACACTACTTACTATCTAAGAATTGTTTATTTCTCTCATTAAGCTTAATTCTGATATCAATATTGGTCACGGGGCGGGCCTATGGCAGTTGCCTATTCTAGCTTTGGTATATTTACACATATAATGTTTTGTGTTATTTCTGGTGAATTAATGAGACCTATTGCGTTCAAGCGCAGCATTGTTGCATGAGACAGGTAGATAGATGGCACATACCCACAGCCTTCAGTGGGGGTTGAGCTACAAAGGCTTATCCTCCCACCTAGCAGCTGGGAACACAGGATGGCCCATGCTACAGGCAGTCACACACACACACATGTACATTGCCCGCAGTTGTGAGCGATATAAGTCCCAGCCAGGAGTAGCTAGAGAATTGGGGACACTGCGGGGTATGGCAGCATAGAGTTCCTATGATGGCAGGCAGGGTAGCTCAGGCACACCCACCCTCACCAATCGCCCATATTCCCACCCTTCCCCCCCCCCCAGGCCACCCATACCGATATACAGCAGATCTGTGGACCACGCACCAGGCCTCTACGGTTCAGCCAATCCTCCCTCTTGACAGAGATACTAACTGGCAGCCATTGCCATTAACATACACCACATGGGCAGCAGCCCTGCGACATCACCCGGATCGTCATTTCGTAGAATATATTGTGAGGGGCCTAGAAGGAGGCTTCAGAATCAGTTTTCAGGCCGGAATAAAGCTTCAACCCTTCACTCACGACATGACTTCTGCCAAGACACCCTCCACATGGTCACGGATTATCTTCAAGCAGAATGCACCCTAGGCCGGGTAATCAGCCCACTCGAAGCCTCACCCCCAGGACTCATGGTGAGCAAATTTGGAGTGATCCCCAAGAAGTACCAGCTGGGCAAATGGCGTCTTATCCTAGACCTCTCCTATCCACAAGGCCAAAGTGTCAATGACGGCATTGACCAGGCCATGTCAGCCATAGCTTACCTGTCCGTGGATGTGACTGCGCAGCTTATTCTCCACATGGGACAAGGGGCACTTCTCTCCAAAGTGGACATCAAGGAGGCATATCGCATTGTGCCCATTCACAGACAGGACTGGCACCTGCTGGGGATGAAGTGGATCAAGCAATACTACGTTGACACCTGCCTCCCGTTTGGCCTCCGCTCTGCCCTTAAAATTTTGTCTGCAATTGCGGATGCACTCCAATGGACCCTCACCCAGCATGGCAGCCCTGCCAGCATACACTACCTAGATGACTACCTGTTCATTGAACCCCCGGGCAGCCAAGGCAAGGCACAGGCCACAGTTACCCTCCTGCTACAGGTATTAGGGGTCCCTACAGCTCCCAATAAAATGGAGGGACCCAGCACGTGCCTGACATTCCTGAGCATCGAGCTAGATTCAGTCAACCTCACGGCATAGTTGCCAGCAGACAAGCTTGCATGCCTAGTCTTCACTCTGCAGGAGTGGGGTGACTGCAAATGGTGCACAAAATGGGAGTTGTTCTCGCTCATAGAGATTCTGCAGCATGCTGCTACAGTAGTTCGCTTTGGAAGGGCATTCGTGCGAGCACTGATTGACCTGGCAAAGTCCGCCTCCGCATTACACCACCACGTACATCCACCTCTCCTGGGACTGTTGTGCGGACTTACTCTGGTGGGAATCTTTCACACCGCAATGGATTGGCCAGTGCTTCCTCACTCTGGCAATCCTCATGCAACCCAGCATCACTGTTACCTTGGACACATCTGGCATGAGGGGCTGTGGGGGCATTCATCAGGAACAACGGTTCCAATTCACATGGTCTAGGGACTGGCATCCTGTACATATCACAGCCAAGGAATTAGTGCCCATTGTATTGGCAGCCATCCTATGGGGGAACAAGTGGCAAGGACAGGCAGTGATATTTCAATGCGACAACCAAGCAGTCATTCATTGTATCAAGGCGCACACTAGCAAAAACCCCGTGGCGATGAAGCTTTTACGCTGTCTATTCATGCTAGCAGCCACCCATGATTTTTATCCACTAGCTACTCACATTGCAGGCATTGATAATGGCCCGGCAGAAGCGCTGTCCCGTGACATGTTATCTACTTTCCATCACCAGGTACCTCTGGCCAACCCCCAAGCTACGGAAATCCCACACAAGGTCACAGCATTGTTCCAACAACCAGCCATGGACTGGACCTCTCCCAGCTGGAGACGAATTTCATGGATTCCTGGTGGAGGGTTTAGCGGAATCCACGCACAAGGCCTACAAGGTAGGACAGAGGCGCTACTTCAAATTTTGCCAGCTAGCCAGAATGCCAGCACTCCCCGTTTCAGAGCTACAGCTCATGATGTTTGCTACATTCTTCGCACAAAACCACTTAGCTTGGCAAACAATTAAGACATACCTATCAGGGGTCAGGCAATAACCTACTGGCACTCGACCTCGAGTCCCCATTCAGTTATCAGCACCTTCCCCGGTTACAACTGTTGCTAAAAGGCATAAAACGGTACTCCTCCAAGATGACATCACCACGGCAGAGGCCACCCATTACCCCAGAGATCATCCAAGCTATTTTGTAGGTTCTCCAAAAACAACCCTCAGACTATGACAACATCATGATTTGGGCAGCCATGAACTTGTGCTTCTTTGGATTTTTGCGGTCGGGAGAGATGTGCTGTCCCTCAACAGCTGCACATGATCCTACATGGCATCTATGCATTGCCGACATAGCCATAGACAGCAAAAGGGACACCAACACCCTCTTGGCCAAGATGAAGGGATTAAAGACTGACCCGTTTCGCATGGGTGTGACCATTGCAGTGGGAAAAACCTTAAAGGCAGTATGTCCCATCAAGGCAATGCTCCCCTATCTAGACCTATGGGGAGGCCAACCAGGCCCCTTATTCAAGTTTGCCTCAGGCAAGTTCTTAACATGTCACCTTTTTGTACTGCGTATGCCGCTTACTGCAATCAGCAGGCTTTCAGCCAGCAAGCTATGCGGGCCACAGAAAAAAGGGCATACCTGACAACATAATACAGATTCTTGGTCGCTGGAAAAGTTCGGCATATCAGTCATATATTCGTCTTCCCAAAGAGACGCTATGCTCTGTCTCAGCAGCCTTGACCAGGGAGGACTCCCCTCAAAGCCCAGCTTCCCAGGCTTAGCAATCCCCATGCTACAGGCACCAATGGCTTAGATCAGAAGTCCATAAGAACCCTCCTCACATAACCCATATGCATTGTCTCTCAGTGCATTAAACTTATAGAATTGGCATATGATTAATTTTGTCCAGAGTAGGCTGTGATTTAATTTGCCAATTGATGATATCCTGTTTTTTTGTTTGTTTGTTTGTTTTTTCTTCAAGTATAGGGTTCCCAACCATTACAGACCATACACAGGAGACCCTATATATTTGAACAAGCAATTCGAGTTAAAAACTCGTGGGGGCTGCCGCCCCACACACTTGAATCACTTGCAAAGCATTGGAGTGTAAGTGCACAGCTGAACATTCATTGAACATACTGTTTATTGTAACTGGACGATTGTTTTGAAAACAATTGCCATATTTGGCAATTGTTTTCAAATAATTCCTATAACTCACTCCTGTATAAATTTATACTTCTCTATTTCTAGTATATAAATTCTCTATTATAAGACTTTTCTTCAAATCCATATTATATCTATATATATATATATAAATATATATATATATATATATATATATATATCGGACGAGCGTTACACACCGGAAGTCCAAATGAAAACAATATAGGGGCTGCCTGTGCTAAAAATTATTAACTAATTGGAGAAGTGTGCGTGTTATAGCCGTTTTGGAGGGAAGAAAGCTCTTCCTTGGGACTAAATGGATAGCATGTCCAATAGGTGCTACCCAATCAATGCCATAGGAAACTTTAAGTTGGGTACAAGCAATTTGGGCATAAACGGAAGCTAATTAATGGCTAATTTGCATAATTGATAGTCAGCAGGAAGTAATTAATAAATTTGCTATAATTAATCATTGCAATAACTCAAATTATCCTACCCCCCAGTCGGGCTCTTTACACCATAGCCAACCTTCAATTTGGAGGTGCAAGCAATCTTAATAATTATAAGCTATAAAGGCCCATTCATGCAGCACTCATGCAAGCTAATGCTAAGTACATGCATTTAACCTCCCATCAGGGTATCTGTTAATTGGAATATAAGCGCCCTGTAATGTTATCGAGACGTGAGCTATCGATCTATAGTTGGCAATTTATTATGCAGAATGTTCGGTTTTTGATTCAATGGTTCCAACGAGTATCAGTGAGTTCTTATGCATATATTCTTGTCATTCATAGTTATACCAGTGGCGAAAGTAGCATACTCGACGACTAAGACTCATAGACAGTGGCACTGGTTTACATGCAAAATAAATCATTAGTACAACACAGGCTCATTATAGTGCTTTTCAACTGGGGTAGTCTAGCTAGCTAGACCATCTCCTCTAGCGCCCTACGGGCGAGAAAATGGGGAGACGGTCTAGCACAGATAGCGATTAGTTCACACCTGAGCCTCGTGACTTTCAACCAATCGATTGGTCCTTGCCCAGGATTTGGGGCAAGAAAACTTAATTGACTACTAGTGCCACTGAAAGTGTACGCAGTAGAGAATAACGTGTGTATTATCTGATGGAGCCCATCAAGTTCGCTTTGTCGAAGATTAAGCGAGAAAGTATAACTTTATCGAAGGAGCAGAATGCTGCTATTGTTACTGTATGTTCGGAAAAGGATTCCATTGTTTGCCTTCCAACTGGGCATGGCAAATCGATAATTTTTGAAGTTGCACCGTGGTACCATGCGTGTTTAGCCAGCGAAGCAGGTTCCTATCCTAGTTATTCAGTTTTGATTGTATCTCCACTTCTTTCTCTTATGAATAAACAAGTGGAAGATCTAAAACAACGTGGGCTGTCGGCTATTAGATTGTCCAGTGATTTGCCAGCCGAGGTAGAAGACTCTGTGACGAGAGCGCAGATTATGTACATCTTCGCAAGTCCTGAGATTCTCGAGGAGAGAAAATGGAGAGAGCTTTTATTGACTACTGAGTACCAAATTTGTTTGAAGGCCGTGTTTATTAATGAAGCCCATTGTGTAGAAATGTGGGGCAACAGTAGGGATCCGTTTTGTCATTCGTATCAAAAGCTAGGAGATCTTTGCTCATTCTTGCCAATCAATGTTCCTTTTTGTGCTTTGACTGCAACAGCAAGCAAAGAAACTCGAAAATTTGTCATTGACTCTTTGGGATTGGTTAATGTTGTAACTATATTTTTATCTCCGAATCACAACAACATCATGTACCATGTTCATAGAATGGCAGATGGTGATATTTCTGTTACTTTTGAATGGATTATTCATGAGCTAAGAAAACTAAAGCTGAATACTCCGAAAAAGGTTGTCTACTGTCAATCCATTGAGAATTGTGCAAAACTGTATCGACTATTTGATATGACACTAAAAGAAGAAGGTTATGTGGGACCCAATAGAAAAGCAGGTTCGTGTTTATTTGCAATGTATCATGCAAAGATAACAGATGATCAAAAGTCAGCCATTTTGGCTTCTTTTTAGGGGCTGCCGCAGGCAGCCCCTATATTGTTTTCTTTTGGACTTCCGGTGTGTAACGCTCGTCCGATATATATATATATATATATATATATATATAATATGGATTTGAAGAAAAGTCTTATAATAGAGAATTTACATAATAGTAATAGAGAAGTATGAATTTATACAGGAATGAGTTATAGGAATTGTTTTGAAAACAATTGCCAAATATGGCAATTGTTTTCAAAACAATCGTCCAGTTACAATAAACAGTATGTTCAATGAATGTTCAGCTGTGCACTTACCCTCCAATGCTTTGCAAGTGATTCGAGTGCGTGGGGCGGCAGCCCCCACGAGTTTTTAACTCGAATTACTTGTTCTAATCCAGATGGGAAGTATAGGGTTCTGTTTGCAACCATTGCTTTTGGCATGGGAGTTAACATTCCCAATATTTGAATGATCATCCATTATGGTCCTTCACATAACATTGAGGAATATGTACAGGAGTGTGGTAGAGGTGGACGGGATGGATTGCAATGTCATGCTCTGCTTTACACCTACTCTGGCTGTACAAGGGGACGCATTAGTGACAATATGAAGGATTACTGTAGGAAAACTGATGTTTGTCGTCGCCGCTGTCTTTTTCAACATTTTCCAGGGAATTTTTCTTTACTGTCAATTCCTCATGAGTGCTGTGACGTGTGTCACTCTCAGTGCTTGTGTGCCTGTACATGTGGTCACTGCATATGCGGAAAAGGATTTCCTTGTACATCATGTTGCCAGTGTTCCAAACGATGTAACTCCAACTTTACGTTGCCTTCCATTATTTCTGTGGGTCTGGGAGAAGTGAATATGAGCATGCACAGCAACAATGATACCACTTCAGAATCACAGCTTATGTGGGATGAAGAACACTTTTTCTACATTAAATAATTAATATATACACAGCTTCCTATTTATAAACTTCATGCATGCATGTATGTGTACTAAGACCAAGTACATACTATAAGCCTAACTATTTAAACTCTTATAGTTGTAATATTCCATTTCTTTGGCTATTTCATCCCTGTACTTCAGCAGCCAAGATTGTAATGCTGGTAAGTTGGCTATTGCTCCAGAATACATTTCCTTACGTACAGCAGGGAATTGCTGATGGCAACAATGGGCTTTTGGAGTCAATGCTTCAGCACTTAGCAATGTCTTTGCTACCATGAATACATTGCTGGATTTGTCAGAGGATGCATGTGCACCAGAGTCATACTTGATTTGCATCCAGTCATCAAACTTGCTCATCATTTCATTCACTGCATTTGCAACATTGGCAGTTCTTTTAACACTTCTGTCATTGATGTGTGAGTGAAATGACTTCAAATCATCCTTGAAAACATGGTTCATTTGTTCCATTTGCAGATCTAAAGGTTTATTATGACCCTTTCCATTGTGTGTGCTGCAAAATCTGTTCCAGGTTAATTCATAGCTCTGTTTTGGTGTGGATGTGACTTTAATCTTAGCAAGAAGTCTGAAAGCTTCAATTGCATATTTAGAATGCCCATCTTCTTTGAAGTGTAGGAATAGGAACTTCCATAACCGCATAGACCTAGGTCCATCACCCTCTTTCCAACTGTCTATGAAATTGCTGTCTATGAAATTGCAGTCTTGTTTGTTTGGAAGGAACACATCAAAAGGAGCATTTCTAATATCTCCAACTGGTTTATCATTTGCTAATTCTATAATAATAGAGAGATATAAACATCGCTTCATTATCTGTGTCAGTGTTGGGCCAGGCATGCATTTTCACAGCTGCATGTACACACACACACACACACACACACACACACACACACACACATGCAATGTACCTCCTGGTGCTACTACTCTATGCTTGATTGCATACACATGAAACCAGTGATGATCTGCTGTTCTATGATCGGATGTCATGTACCGTGGGACTACTTTGATATCTACGTTATCTCCAACGATCTGATAACCATTTCCTGCAAAAAGTTATAGTATACATAGCCGCTAATAATACAAAGTATACATACACACATACACACATGTGTATACATGCATGTACATGCAGCACCTTTTAGTGTCCAAGTAAGGACTTCAGCATCATAGTCTTTGCCCAATTCCTCCAGTTTCAGTTGAAGAGCTGTATTTCCAACACTAAGCTTCATATGATTCATCCTTTCTATGGTCTTGTACATTCAATTTGGAGAAATGCACTTTTAAATCAGAGAATATGTATACGCATGTTGAATTAATTTTGTGTATGAAATTATCAATTCACTTAAATGTACCTTAGTTGATGCATTTCCTTGCCACAGAATGAGACCAATCAGGTATGGCACCAAACTCATATGCACACAATGCTCTTTTAGGAGCATAGCAGCAGCAATGATAACACATGCATTCAACCGATGAAATTCAGAATCTGCTCTCTTTCGCACATACTTTCCACTTGGTGTTGCAACATTGTGCAATACACTCCATAACATTGGTGCAGTAGTCTGTAGTTCCAAAGCTAAAGTTTCAAAACTGAAATTCTTCAGGTGCATGGCAGTTGACAGCCTGAAGGCGCTAGGGTTTGCATTTGAACAAAGATTGCCACACTCTACTTCTATCCAGTGCATGATATATTCCAAGGCACGTTGCTACGTATATAAAAAAAAATATGTATAAAGTCACTCAGACCTGGCAAAATTATGCACTTCAAACTTTAAAAAGTTATACCATAATAATTAAGCACACATGTACGCATGCACACACACACACACACACACACACACACACACACACACACACACACACACACACACACACATACACACACACACACACACAGACAGACACACACACACACGTACACACACATGTACACACACCCGGATGCACACACGCATGGACGCACGCACACACACATACACACACACACACACGCACACCCACCCACATGCACACACGCATGGACGCACGCACACACACACACACACACACACACACACGTACACACGCCTGCATTCACACATGCCCGCATGCACACACGCATGGACGCATGCACACACACACACACACACACACACACACACACACAACTCACTTTATCACTGCCAATGTTCTGTGCTGGTGTTTCAGTCTGAGTGGATGCATCAGTAGTGGCAGCATTAATCGGGGTTGCAAGATTATTTGTAGACCTGACCTGTGGTGAAGGCTGCAGCTGTAATTTAATACTTCGAACACATGCCCGACCATGGGGTTGTATCTGTACGTTGGCTCTGTCCTTGAACATTCTCTTAGGGGATGGCGATTTCACCGGAGAACTTGCGCACATGCGTGGGCTAACAGGAATATGCGATCTTTTATTACCACTATCTACGAAGAATAGCCTACCCGAAATGACTTGACTGAGAATTTCGTCCTTCGCACTAGCAAGGTCCTTCGATTTCTTCTGTATGGCTTCCAGCCTCTTGTAGCAACTCTTGCAAATCATGGGACAATGTTGCTCACACTCCGCTGTTATGTTCTCTCCCGTTACTTGAAAAAGAAGTTCGCCACATTTCGACCCTGAATACAATTTGTATTTGCCATTGGAGCCGAATCCCCTCCTACAAAGTCTGCAAAATTGTTCGTAAAACTGAAATCCACCGTTTTTGCCGCTCATCTGGATAGTCGATTAATTATCACCCTAAAACCAATTTGATGCCGAGGTGTGAACTAATCGCTATGTGTGCTAGACCGTTCCTTCCCCTCAGCACCCCTCGGCGCCAGATAGGAATGGTCTAGCTAGCTAGACTACAACTGGGGAAGAAAATGGCCACTGTTCGAAATGGTGATATATACATCGAATTTTACAGCTCAAACAACAATGTCCGTCAATTGTTACAACTGTTTAGTATTTTAATGTTATTTATCGAAACAATAAACTACAAAACAGGCCAATATGTCATACGCAGAAGTATAAAAATGATTTTGAAAAGGTAAACTTTTTCTATAAACGTCGATTTGGGGACGTGTAGATGGTCTCCCAAAGAGATGAAACTGGCATGAGACGAAAGAGTAAAGTTTATTTAAGATATGGTTGCTGAGCGGAGAACGTATAACTCCAACTAAAATAGTTATAACGAAAAATGTACTTTTAGTGGGTGAAAATGGCTAAAAGTGACAATTAAAATGGTAAGATCTTGAGCTAACCTGCTTATATAATCCCTGCTCAGCGAAAACAAGTAGACAAAAGTATTTCAAATCGTTGGATTCTTTAGTTCTTCAGAAAAAGTCCCGGATACATGTCCCCAAAACGCAATATATTTGCAGGACGGTTCCAATCCGCCATTTTAGGATGATGTAAGGTGCGCGTCATCAGTACTGGGCATTATAAATCGTATGGTACATTGGAAATAAGCGCCCTGCAATGTTATCGACTACGTGAACAATCGATCTGGTCAGCATGTGCGGAAAGTTCTATTTGTGGCAGTCGCGAGTAGAAATTAGGAATTAGGTACGTTGCGTAATGTTGAGAAAATGAGTTTTGAATTTCCCTTGCTTTTCTTTAGCCTCTTACTGAAGATATCTAAATGATCTGGGCCTCTATTTGAAGCCTGAAACTCGTAGTTTCGTACTGTTACTTGCACTAACCTCACTAGCCATTTCAGAAGTAGGAACGAAGGGGTTATTTCTTGTTCGACAGTGCGCAAAGGAACGTTTCGTCACTAAAATCTGCTAAATGACGCAAGTTTGACACTCAAAGTGAACCTTCCTCTTCTTCTTTTCTTCCTACATCTATTCGAAGTTGTTAGGTATCTCTGCGAGCACTTCAAGACAAGTTGTTCGAAGAAAACCTTGTCACAGTGAGCTTAGCCGATTTCTGATAGCTTAGCCGTGTTGTAGTCAAAGTTATTGACATTTTTAAAAGATATTAAACCTCCCCGATGCTTTGAAAGGTATAAGAAGTATTTGTTTCATTGTCCCATTGTTCTTTACACCCTAAATAGTGCAGTTTTTGTTGGCACCGTTGGACAGGCGGCCATTTTTTCTTTGCATTATGGCCACGATCGCGAGCAGAAGAGGACCTTCTTGTGGACCATTTACATGAAATTTGGTGGAGTTTGGTACTCAAACTTTCAGGACTACTATTCTACATGTCAAAGAATGTTTTTCTGCAAAAAAGTGAATTTTCATGTCCCGTACCTAATTCCCAATTTCTACTCGTGACTGCCACATTTTTCATTAAATGGTTCCAACAAGTATCAGTGAGTTCTTATGCATATATTCTTGTCATTGATAGTCATATCTGCGGCGAAAGTGGCATACTTGACGACTAAAACTCAGAGACAGTGGCAGTGGCTTGCGTGTGAAATCAATCGATTACCGAGTACAAAGTCAGAAAGTAGACTGAGCCTGCTAACATTTCACCGATTTTAGCTAGTGTTTCATTCGTGATCTAGGATATCCTGGATAGTATAGTGCAGTTACCTGCCACAGCACTTTCTTACATTGATTCGCCATTCTGCAACGATCATTCGAGGTGGGAAGGTCGACATCAGTGGTACTTGCCCTTTTTCAGGGGCGGATCTAGGGGGGGGCACAGGTGGCCTGTGCCCCCCCCCCTAAGTTGCTAAGGTTAAAAAATAACAAGTGATTCAAGTTTAAAAAACTCTTGGGCCGCCTACAACCCTGGAAACTCGAATCACTTGGAAATCATCCTCACGGAATTGAAAGATCCTGGGCCTGAGATATAATGCATGGTTTTGTGTAGACTAAATATTTTATGATAAAATGTGTGTGTGTGTGTGTATGTGCCTGTGTGTGTACACACGCAGGTATAACGTGCATATTCTGTAAACAGAGGGGCGTTGTGTGGTTTACAAAGGAATTTAATTTAAAATTTACACACTTTACTAATGTACATGCTTTAGTCACGTGAATGTTTATAAGTCGGCTTGGAATATAGGCCTTCTCTTTCTCAAACCGAAGTGAATTGTATCGAATATCGCAATAGTCTGCACATTTTGTGTTTTCAAAACGTTCTAATAGTTATTCGTTCGTGCTAGAAGAAATATCAATGTCACCGATCTTTACCGCTGCTTGGTGACGTCATCATATTGCGTGACCGCCTTGTGACAAACGGCGAGAAAGAGACTTTTGCAACGAGTGAATTTCTTTCGAAAACCTGGTCATCTAAACGTTTGTGTAGAGGAGCCATGTTGCGGGAGTTTGATCACGATAGGTAAAACTAAATTTTCACCGCTGTCGATTTTGATAGCATGCTCCATTCCCGACATGTGCACAAGTTTGTGGTTTTACTCTGTGTCAAAAAGAACATTTTGATGGACATCTCAGGAACGAAAGAGAATGGTAAGTTCGACAATGGTGAAAATTTAGATATTGATGTTAGAAAGGTCTTGACAAAGTATGGCTGTTCTAAACGGTGGTTTACATGACTGGGTTTTGCACTAAAGTTATTTCTAAGGTCCGAATCTGTGGTCGTTTTTTGGCTTTGCGAAGTATTGATAACAAAGTTAAGTGAACTGTTGTAGCATTAAATAGTCATATCGATGTTTTGTATGTTTCTTGTATTTCATAAATACATTAAACGCAAGAAAAATGGGGGTTGATTTCAGCCGACTTTAGGGCGGCCATTTTTGTAACATTGCTTATGTGCACATTTCACACCTGCGCAGTGTGTGTGTGTGTGTGTGTGTACATAGTGTGTGTGTGTGTGTGTCTGTGTGTGTGTGTGTCTGTGTGTGTGTGTGTGTGTGTGTGTGTGTGTGTGTGTGTGTGTGTGTGTGTACCAGTTTCTGGAATTATTGTGTTCTATTGTGCTTCTTCACATGAAGACTAGATTAAATCCCAAATGGAAAGGATGGTGAGTTTGATAGCATTATTGTGCTTGTGAATCAATGCATTCATGCAGGTGTGTGTGTGTATGTGTGTGTGTGTGTGCGTGCGTGTGTGCATGTGTGCGTGTAAAGGCATTTCTTATGTTACACTCTTTCTCTCCCTCTAGAATACAAATAAGCCTTAGGAAGAAATTCAACTGACATGTGATAGGTACAATTGCTATTGATTGTTTTATGACAAATTCATTTATTATAAAGCAACATCAGCTCCAAAAGGAATGATAATGAAGAAAGCAAGAGAGGAGGATCCTGTCTCCAATGAGACCTCCTTGCCCTCCACCTCGTGCCTGTGTATACCCTTGTATTCCCCAAGTTAGTACTAGTACATACACCACACATACTGGTGAAATGTCATTATGTTTCTTCTTTTCCCCATGTAGGAAACAGTAAGCAAAACAGCAGCTGCACTATAGGCCTACTATAAACTGTACCACTAACAGTTCATTATTTACTGTTTTAATAATAATATATTTATTGTATAGTTATGTGCATATAATTATATGCATCAAATATTTATCCCTTCGATTTGTAATAATTATAATGAAACATGTCACATTACTGCTTACAATACGAATTAAACATAATACAACAATTAAAATATAATTCAATAGTCAACGTACTACCCGCCTTGCAAATGAAAAGAAAATTTAGTGAAAGTAGGTACATGTACTCTAAACGCCACGCATATGCACACATATTTTCACATCATGTACACACATACACACATCCCATATTCGGTACAAGAACCAACGGATGCATGCTAAAATTGCATAGACAGACACACACACGTACTGATACACACACAATAAAAAACATAAATTTACAGAGGTATATCTACTCACAATATTTTACAAAACTAACACTAACCATGTGCACAACCATGAATTTACAAGAGTATATGTACACACATCATACATATACCACACACATAGGTATACACACACCATACACACCCACACACCCACTTCCACAAACACACACACACACACACACACACACAAGCACTCAACTATACATCACACACATCAAATCATACAAAACACACAATCTCATCAATTGCCTTCATGATTTAGTCTATATTCTGAACATGAAAAGAAAGAATAATAAACAATGAGACCACACACACACACACACACACACACACACACACATACACACACAGGAACATGCTCAAATAAACACACAGACACAAGCAAACATAAAAGCAAGTGAACATATCCACGAAAATACATACAGAAATTCTTACATATACGTTCGAAAACGGTTGGCTAAAGAAATAGAGCTTTCAAAAGTCATCTTGTCTATCACAAATACACACAAACACACATACATACACACACACAAACACACACACACACACACACACATACACACACACCTTGCCATGCAATATATACATGCACACACAATTCACATAAATATATGCACACTACCACTACCTACACACACACAAACACACACACAGTGTTACACATACACACACACACACACACACACACACACACACACACACACACACACATACACACACACTTGTACACACACACACACACACACACACACACACACACACACACACACACACCAACACACACACATCCAAATATGCATTTACAATTTCACCAAAGACCTTTAAAATCAGTACTTCAGTCTATATTCTGAACATGAAAAGAAAAAATAATAAACAATGAGACCACACACACACACACACACACACACACACACACACACACACACACAAACACACACACACACACACACACACACCTAGCCATGCAATGTATACATGCACACACAATTCACATAAATATATGCACAGTACCACTACCTACACACACACACAAACACACACACACACACACACACACACACACACACACACAGGAACATGCTCAAATAAACACACAGACACAAGCAAACATAAAAGCAAGTGAACATATCTAAGAAAATACATACAGAAATTCTTACATATATGTTCAAAAACGGCTGGCTAAAGAAATAGAGCTTTCAAAAGCACTACAATGCACTTACAATTTCACCAAAGACCTTTAGAATCAGTACTTCAGTCTATATTCTGAACATGAAAAAAAGAACAATAAACAATGAAACCACAAAAGGGCACATACATACACACACAGTCAAAACTCCACTACACCACTGGTTCTACCACACCATGCTGCTATAACCAATATGGTGTATCAAGTGATTGTACATAGGTGACACACACATACACACTCACACACACACACACACACAAACACACACACACACACACACACACACACACCTAGCCATGCAATATATACATGCACACACAATTCACATAAATATATGCACACTACCACTACCCACACACACACACACACACACATGCACATACATGCACACACACACACACACACACACACATACATACACACACATCCAAATATGCACTTACAATTTCACCAAAGACCTTTAGAATCAGTACTTCAGTCTATATTCTGAACATGAAAAAAAGAACAATAAACAATGAAACCACAAAAGGGCACATACATACACACACAGTCAAACCTCCACTACACCACTGGTTCTACCACACCATGCTGCTATAACCAATATGGTGTATCAAGTGATTGTACATAGGTGACACACACACACA
>CAUJGJ010000484.1:35200-47700 GCA_963170055.1 Halisarca cf. caerulea
TCCGATTGTTAGCGCGAAGTGCCTTTTGTAGGTTTTGAAGCAACACCTACACTTCTAAAGCGATAAAAAATTTAATAGGCAAATCCCATACATTCGCCGGATCAGCCATTTTCGGATCGGCGAAATGGCTACGCGAGACTAGACATACGCGTACGTGCACAAGGTCTGCACTTCGATGATCGTCGACTTCAGCGCTCTTTTCGTTCGATCATTTGTTTCTAGATGGGTACATTGATATTAGTCAGGTAACTGCATAGATTTATAGTTTCTTTATCTTACAAGATTTGATCGTGTTCCTTCTCAACTGCAGTGGAAACCTATTCAAGCAACCGTTTCGCTATAAAAGGAAAAACCGCACGAACAAGGGTGTATAAAAACCATTTAAAAATGGTACAAGGATGTAGGATTGACACAGGATCGTGCAAAAAGCCATTATCAAAAAAGGATTCTCCAAAAACACTTGGAACAAGGTTAAGTTGCAAAACCGGTACAGGGCTAGGTGGGCAAAGGGCAAGACAGGCATAGGGCTAGACGAGCATAGGGCTACACATGCATGAGGCTAGATGGGCATAGGGCTAGACAGAGTTTAATTGGACTGAGTGCACACTGTGCAAATTCCTACATCCCGCAGCACATATGTACTGTATAATGTGTTGCACATGCGGGATGTAGGAATTTGCACAGTGTGCACTCAGTCCAATTAAACTCTGTCTAGCCCTATGCCCATCTAGCCTCATGCATGTGTAGCCCTATGCTCGTCTAGCCCTATGCCTGTCTTGCCCTTTGCCCACCTAGCCCTGTACCGGTTTTGCAACTTAACCTTGTTCCAAGTGTTTTTGGAGAATCCTTTTTTGATAATGGCTTTTTGCACAATCCTGTGTCAATCCTACATCATTGTACCATTTTTAAATGGTTTTTATATATATATATATATATATATATATATATATATATATATATATATATATATATATATATATATATATATATATATATATATATATATATATATATATATATATATATATATATATATATATATATATATATATATATATATATATATATATATATATATATATATGCATAATATTGTATATACTGTATTACTACGTATATGATATGCATTTTAGTACTGTGGCTATCATTGCTTTTGTATGGCATCTACAGTGGAAGCTCATTAGAGAAACTGCATGAGGGGACCCACAAAATTAACCATAAATATACAAGCTAACCAAGAAGAACTCAGAAACTAGTGAGCGATAATTAAGCAGTAACTTGTCTTGAGAGATTCTTCTTAACATGTTCATAATACATATGGTTGCTCAAATTGTTATACATACTTCAACTATACACATATTATAATAAACAATAGACTATTTAATTACTTCTCAAATCTACAAGCAGTCATGCAGTATCAGCTAACTACACTAACCTGCAGTACAAGTACTTCCAGTCCAACCTGCAGGACAGCGACATCTGAAATCTGTTCCACAACTCCCTCTGACACATGATGGTGAACATATAGCTGTAGAATTAAACAATAAACTAATTAACTCTCAAATCTGCATGCAGTCATGCAGTATCAGCTAACTGCATGCACTAACCTGTAGTACAAGTACGTCCAGTCCAACCTGCAGGACAGCGACATCTGAAATCTGTTCCACAACTCCCTCTAACACATGATGGTGAACATATAGCTGTAGGATTAATGAGTGGAAAAGGTTAAGAAATCTTACGTATGACAGAAAACAAAATCATCAGCCTTCACATACGGTAACAGGATCCACCGATAGCCCTGTAGTTTGAACAGCAGTAGTAATTTGTCCTTGATCGCAGGGAGTAGTATGTGTAGGAGCTACTTGTCCTTGAATAACTAGTAGTATCAAATACAACAGTTTGGAACATAATAATATTATGATAAAAAATATCCTTATAAGGTATCCCATGCAACTTACACTGTCGAGCACTTTCTATTCCAATGCCCTCTCCACCAGCCATATGCATAGCAGGTACTCCGGGATTGCCGACCATAGCTGGTGCCTCTTGCAGATACACTGTAGTATATTCGTTGGCTACAGACTCTGCAGGAAGGCCACACATCCACACAGATCAAAGCAATTCCTTGTCCTCCTCTTTATGAAGTGTAGCACACTACAGTATTACGTACCCAGTCCGCCCTGGATACTGAGAGTTGCCTTCCTCAATTATAAACAGTATTAGAGCTGCCACAGTGATCCAACCAAGGCCCATAGCTGGTAATAGTGACCTTGGTCAAAAGCACTTACTTACTTCCCTTATTGGAGATACAAACTGATTACATTCATGCTACACAGAGTTATTAAATACTTGTTTGAGACTATAAATAATGACATTCATAGATGGGCAAACCATATAAAAACGAAAGCGGTTTGGTGATAAGTGAATTCCACTGGCATCCCTGACCCTGTAGTCTTGTCTAATTGCTGATATTGGCTCATGTATATCTACATGGTATATGTACAGTATAGTACTGGTAGAATATAGCAGAAATGTGAGTGGTTTGGTGATATAATTGTATTTGTTGCATGATGTGGCAAACATCAGAGATATATGGCAAACATCAGAGATATGTGGCAAACATCAGAGATATGTGGCAAACATCAGAGATATGTGGCAAACATCAGAGATATATGGCAAACATCACAAAGAAGTGTGCATTTGCATCTGATACTGCACACTTTTGAGGACCTTTTGTCAAAAATATATAAAACACCTCACACAGCCTAATAGGAAAAACAAGTTAAGTAATTCTATGACCAACTATGCATTGGCTCTTCATTGCACTCGCCCAAGGTAATGAAGAGCCAATGCATAATAAGTACATTATATATATATATATATATATATATATATATATATATATATATATATATATATATATATATATATATATATATATATATATATATATATATATATATATATATATATATATATATATATATATATATATATATACATATACATATATATATATATATATATATATATATATATAGATAGATAGATAGATAGATAGATAGATAGATAGATAGATAGATAGATAGATAGATAGATAGATAGATATAGATATAGATATATAGATATATACATACATACATATATATATATACAGTATATGTGTGTGTGTGTGTGTGTGTGTGCGTGTGTGTGTGTGTGTGTGTGTGTGTGTGTGTGTGTGTGTGTGTGTGTGTGTATGTATGTATATAGTAATCAACAGAGTGTAGTCACAGTCTTACCTGCACACAGTTCATGGGTACTATTACAGCAGCACTGTGATGCCAAAATTGATGTAAAGCCGTCTAACGTAGCTTGATAATTTTGCTAAAGAAAAACGGTTTGGAAATTTAAAAGATGACATTTATTGGATCAAAGCAATTATGCATATTAAATTGACTGACTGGTATGCTTACTACGTCAATTCTACAACTATTTATGGGTAACTACCATGATCAACAATTATCCATAACTACCATGATTATATTATGTAGCTGCGAAAGCTTCATGATCCCTATTTGTAACATAATACCAGAGAGTGCGTGTCTTTCGGCAGACTGAGTAGTTTCCCTGCAATTCTGTCATGACTAAAGAATTGCTGTGTATCAATGCACACTGGAAAGATTTTACGATTGCTTGCCCATGCACTATAAAACTGCTTCCTGAAACATGCCATATAACCTTAACATACAACTGATAATAACACCTACACATGCAGTAATGTATAGCTTTGTACTGTTTATCACTTACCAGTATAGCTGAAAATGAGCACATACAGTACACATGCAATATAATCATAACAATAAATATTGTTAAGTATCTGTACCAACAGTACACATGCATGTGCAATCTATACTAATTATTAATAGCCTTGATCATTTATAGTTCAATGTATGTATTACTTTACACACACAGAAATATTTATATAATCACAGTATGGTGACCCAAGACTGAAATAATTTTCAAAGACTAGCTGAATAATATTTTTCCCCTTCAAGGTATTTGGGGGTGGTGGTGGTGGGTCTACAGAGTGATGTATATTTGAAAAAGTACACAGGTTGCTGTAACAGAGAAATCATGATAAAGGGTATACGCATGTTTCTCCAGTATAGAGCGCATTATAATTGCAATCTTTTCAATTTAGTCTTTCGATAAAACATTTCTGTCACAGAACAATTGAAGTTTCATTGAACAAACACAGTCTGTTCCAACTCCTGCAACATACATGCACACTACTGCAATCTCATATCAAATGTAGGTCCAAAATTAATGTATGGAATAGATATGTGGTTGGATAATTGGAACTTATGGATAGTTAGAACTTTTTGCTGGAAAATTAAGGTTCTAATTAATGAGATATTACTGTATAAGGCTAGGGATAGACAGGCACAATGTTAGACAGACATAAGGATGGTTGATGCAAACAGCTATAATGTACATGCCGTTTAAGATAGACGAGCATATACTTGTCTAACTGCATTGGATGGTGGACAGATCAGCTCTATGCATACATACACATAATATATTATGTGTACTTTAGAGTATGACTATAGTACTATAGAGTACAAAATTCATTCCTGCCGTTTCAATCACTGATGATGAATGAGATTTGTTTGTATTGCCCATCAGAGAAGGTGGCATGGGCATACCCCATCCCCACCAGCTATCCACCCAGGAATGCTGCTTGTCCCAAAAAATCTGTGCACCAATTGCCAAGGTGGTGCTGCAACAACAAGATGATCGAGTTGGACCCAGACCTGATGTCCGAATTTGCTGAAACGAAATCTGATGCCCTCCATACCCTCCATTGTAAAAAGAATCCTTCATTGAATCCACCACAAATTTACTTCTACCCAAGCTCCAAAGGCAAGTGAAAATTGCTTCCCAGGATGGTGCTTCCTCATGGCTTTCCTGCATCCCACTGAAATCATACCACTTAAATTCTCCCTCCACAAACGTGCCTTCGTTGATGCATCGCATTGAGATACGGATGGTACCCAAAGTACCTACCAACCAACTGTGATTGCGGAAAGCCTTTCAATGTCCCAAGGGGGATTTCCCATGTTAAGGCATAATGAGGTATGTGACTTTACTGCATCTCTCCTCGGTAAAGTGTGTCGTGATGTGAAACTAGAACCACATCTGCAGCCCTTGTCTGGGGAGATCATGCCGCACTGTACTGCCATCAGTGGCAATGAGGCCAGAGCGGACTACAGAGCATGTGGCTTCTGGGCTCCCGGTATGAGAAAGTGTTCATGGATGTCCGGATCTTCAATCCTAATGCTGACTCCTACTGAAACATACCTATTGACTCCTGTTTCAAACGGCATGAACAAGCCAAATGCCACCAATATGAGGAGTGAATCAGGGAGATTGAACATACATCTTTCTCTCCTCTAATCGTCTCCACATCTGCAGGGATGAGCAGGTGGACATCAGTCTTCTACAAGAGACTTGCACACTTCCTGTCTGTGAAGAAGAATGAGCCTTAGGCCTACAGCTACGTGATTCAGTGGCTACAATGTCGCTTGAATTTCACCCTCCTCAGAACACAAATCAGAGGATTCAGATCTCTCTACTGTGCTCCAGATTATCCGTCATCCACTGCTCAATGTGTGATGGAGGGATGCATCCCTCCCAATTGACTCAGTTCATCAACTGTTGTACTGCTATTTACTTTTGTAAGTTAAAATGTTGTTTTAATATTTGATTGTCTAATTTTAGTGTCATTTTCTTCTACTGTAGAGTATGGTAGTACTCTGTATGTAGAGATGATGTAGAAACAAAATGGCCATGCAATAGGGATTTGGGCTTAACTATTACACATTAATAGAAGATAGGATATTTTACTGTTATAAGCCACAAGCAGTTAGATATACGTAGGTGTAGGAGGAAGTCTCACTATTTTCAAAACATCTGCATATTAATAATAGTAATAATAATTAATCTTCCATCTTCAAGGTTTGTGGTTGGCATTTGTCAAACAGATATAAGGCTCTTCTACCAAAAATTCAAGTAAACACAATATTGAAAGTAACAGAAGTGAATTTTGTGTTACTCATTAGACATTGTGGCTGCATGTATTCTGGTGTAATGTCTGCTCTAAAATCAGTGGCACTTTCATTATTACCGAGCAGTAGCGAGGTTAATTGTTTTGGTCGTGAAGGGGAGTCCAAAGACGGCACCTGCGTGCTTAATGACTTTCAGAACTAGAAATCTGGATACCAAATGCGTTTTAATTTTCGCGGGGTATATATTTCGCGGGTTTTGTCTTTTAGCGATTTTCGTGTTTTAATATTTGCGAACGGCCATGTTTCGCCATTGCACAATCTCGCGTCGTCAGCCCCTTTTAATATTTACTGTAAGTAAATTGAGTTAACAGGCAGAAGGGAGGGTGCGCCAAGCCAGCCGCCCCCTCTCCTTGGGCGTTTGTTATCAGCATAATGATGAGCTCATGCCCCTGTAATGCAAGCCAAGAACAACAGCATCTGGTCAAACCAAGGCAGCAATTCGATCCTAGCACGCTTAATATTCAGCTGGTAGGCAGGTCCTGAAGAGCAGGCCGCTAGCTTAGTTGTCTACCCCGATGGACAATAAAGCACGTGCAGTCTTAGTAATCTAGCTTATTCTTGGCCTTGGCTTCAAAGGGATCGCACGCAAGTGGTAGCCTGTGCAGTTCAAGCGTTTTATTTCCCTCCCACCTCTCCACTTGTACAGTTATTTCTCCTGAACCATCTGTTCCTATTTCCTTCTTTCTCCTTTAAATTTGCTTTCCTTCCAACTTTCCTTCTTCCTTCCCTCCTTTTGTCCACTGTCTTCGGACAGTGTGGCCGGGCCGGACTGGGGGCACCTGTTCTGTCTTAACAGCTTTTCAATTATCCTTCTTATTCGAGGATGTTTAAATCATTCCTTATAGTATAAGGGACTAAATGGACAGCATGTCCAATAGGTGGTACCCAATTAATGGCATAGGAAACAATTAAGTTGGGTACGAGCAATTTGGGCATAAACGGAAGCTAATTAATGGCTAATTTGCATAATTAATAGTCAGCAGGAAGTAATTAATGAAAGTTGGTATATTTAATCATCGCAATAACTTAAATTATCCTACCCCCCAGTCCGGCTCTTTACGCCATAGCCAACCTTCAATTCGGAGGTGCAAGCAATCTCAATAATATTAATAGGCAGCTATTCAGGCCCATTCAGGTAGCACTCATGCTAGCTAACGCTAAGTACATGCATTTAACCTCCCATCGGGTTACCTGTTAATCTATGGTAAGACACTCGCGAAGCGCTACGCGTCGGGCGCTTCGGCCGACTCAAGCGCGTCGGGCGGATAAAGCGGTTTCGAGCTCATTCAGCGGTCGAAGTGTTTCATTGGCATCGGGCAGCGTGCCGACTTGTTAGCTTATGAACGCACATACCTCATTGTTTTGGAGTCTTTCACGTGGCAGGATCGATTTACTTTAGCTATACGTCTTGATATTGAGCGATAATCGCTATCATGACAGCGAAAATGTGACAGTCACATGCCCTTGCTGTGTCATTCGTTTGGAAATTCGCGTGCGTTCACTCAGACGTATCAGAATCAGAATCAGAATCAGAATTATATAATAAACTGGGACCACTTAACCAATGCAGGCTACTTCACAGGGTTTCCAGAACAAGAAAAGAAAAGAAAAAGAAATTTAAGCATGCAGAGTGGTATATCAACTATTGCAAGAAAGGCAAAGAAAGTGTGATGAATGAAAGGATGAGATAATAGAAAACTATAAAGTGGGAGAAAACTAAGATGAAATCCAAAAAGCAATGAACATGCAAAATAAGGCAAACATACACAATGTAGCAAGGTGTAAAAAATTTAATAAAATATAAAATAAAAATAAAATTAAAAAATAAAATTTAAAAAAAAATGTATCACCTTATACATGGGAAAGTTTACAAAGTCTGTATGAAATGGCTGATTTGCCAAAGTTCGATTTGGGTTGGGAGAGATGGAGGCAGCCCTTCACAGATGACCTTGTGCAATGATTGTGGCAGCTGGAGATAGGCTTCACCATACTGCACAAGTAGGGTGTTGCACTATTTTCCTGGATGGATGACAGGAGACGACGAAGGTAGATGGACCTAACCTCCTCTAGACTGGGCCATCCTAGCTGGCTGCGGGCCTCAGATGCTGAAGAGAATTTGCACCGTCGCAGGATAATTCTTGCTGCATAGTTTTGAGCTAGTTGAAGGCGCTTAGCATTGGTACTTGAGCATGAACTCCACACCAAAGAGCAGTAGTTGAAATACGAAGCAATTTTAGCAAAATAGAATGTGACTAAGGCTTTCCTAGGGAGATACCGAGCTAGACGTCGTAAAAGACACAGATTGCTTGAAACCCGTTTCACAACAAAGTCAATGTGGCAGGTCCAAGTCAGGTGATGATCAATGATAACACCCAGTAGTTTAAAAGTACTCACTTGTTCGATAGGATTGCCATTGTACAGAATGTTTAGAGGAGGAGATGAACGCCTACTAGAATGAATTAACATACATTTAGTCTTCAGTTCATTCACGATCAAACCATTGCGTTTCATCCAAGATTGTATAGATACAAGAGCAGAGTTTAATATATTCCTTTCAATGTTAGAAGGGTCTGACCCAGATGCATAGAATGTTGAGTCATCAGCAAATAATGCTGTATCAACAGAGGAGTGGACTGCAGCAGGAAGATCATTGATAAACATTGAGAATAGGATAGGACCGAGAATTGAGCCTTGTGAAACGCCAGAAGATAGCTCAGCAAAATTGGAATGATGACCATTTGCAAGTACCGATTGACAGCGATGATTGAGGTAAGACCGAAGAAGGCAGCAAAGAGATGATGATAGGAAGAATTGTGACTGTAATTTGCGTAACAGGAGTTCATGGTTAACTGTATCGAACACCTTTGATATGTCTAAGAAAACCACACCAACATACTTCCCATTGTCTAGAGACTTGTACCATGAGTCACAAAGATATAATAATAGGGACTGTGTGGAGTGTCCTTGTCTGAATCCAGATTGTAAGGGATCGAGTAGGTTATTCTCTTCCAGGTGTGACTTTAGAAGGTCTGCTAGGTACATTTCAGCAACTTTGCTGGCAGCAGGCAAGATTGAGATAGGACGATAATTCGAGCACACATCCAATGGACCACTCTTGTGCAAAGGATGAACTATCGCTGACTTCCACTGAGAAGGAAAGTACTTCTCTGAGATAGAATCATTGATAATAGATGACAATGGGATGGACAGTTTTGAGGGAGCAGATTTCAAAATTACAGGACTTATCAGGTCATGGCCAACAGAATGATTGGACTTCAAACGGATGATTATAGATGCACACTCTTGAGATGACAGTTGTGGGATGTCAAGAACAATGGAAGTTTGATCCAAACTTGGACTATCCAAAGTAGATGAAAAGGATGGCAAAGGAATTTCGCGACAAACTTGTGCAAAGTGAGAGTTTAATGCACTAGCTGATGGCAGAGATGAAGAACAAGATTTGGTGATGTTTCCATTGTTTTGAAATACTTTTAAGGCAGACCAAATAGATGATGCAGAAGCACAACTGTTAACCAATTTCATCAGATACAGGCTCTTTGCTTTCCGTTGGAGATAGACAACATGATTGCGGAACTTCCGGTAGGAGATAAGGTCACATGGCAATCTGGACTTGAGGAATTTACGATATAGCCTATTTCTATGAGCCATCTTTCTACGGAGGTCATTCGAGATCCATGGTGCAATAGCCTTGCACGGCTTCTTCTTGACCAACGGAGCACAGTGGTCAACAACATCTTTCAAAAGAAGGTATATACATTGACTTTATCATCAATATCATCAAAAATGTCCATAATAGACCAAGGTACTACTTTCAGCTCATTCTGAAACTGCAAAGGATTGAATTTCTTGTATGAACGACCGAGTGATGGACTTTTCTTTGGAGGAGATGAAGTCTTCCAATTAAATACAGCAAAGCAAATCAAGTGATCACTAAAGCCAAAACCAAGAGTGCCTGAGTTAACAACAGAGGAGTCATTGTCAACTATGCAAACATCAATCAGTGATTCAGAAGAACAGGTTACTCTAGTAGGTTCAGATATGACTTGTCTTAGACTAATGATGGATAATGAATCCAAAAAGCCAAGAGATGAAGAGGAATTAGAAAGTAAGTTGATATTCAACTCTCCACAGATGATAGCATGACTGAAACGTGCTGATGCAACTTGGCATTCAGTAATAAACTGATCGATTGAATCTCGGGGAGCAGAACGAGGCCGATAGCAGGCACATATTTATCAATTAAGGATTAGCAGGGCCTATATCTGTGAGTTAACAGGATAAGTTACCAGGCTTGGTGGTATAAGTTTTATAATCTACAAGACTTAGTGCAGATGATTTGAATTTGACAATTGCATGGCATAATGATTAATATCACTGTCATTGATATAACTTATAGCAGCTAATAATTGATCGCTTTTCATGACTCTGTAAGTCACAGTACATAAAATAAAAGTTATGTAACCATGATCAGGGTTCTATCCAGTGGGAGGAGGGGGAGAAGCTCCCACCCCAAACTCCCCAGCTTCCATCCCCAAAAATTCCAACCACAGTACAAATTACTATGGAGTAGGCCTTAATTACTTGAGTGTCAAAACACACACACACACACACACACACACACACACACACATACATGTATGCACATGTATACGCACAGGCGCTCATTTTATTACTATAAAGAAGGTCCTACTTGACTGTCAATATCAGTGACTGTCTTGAATGGTCTTTATATAAAATGGCCCCAAATGCAACATTATAAACTAAACATTCAAATATTTTTCCAGACCCCCCTACTTTTGTATGTTATACCCTTGCACTCCATATACATATCTGCATGCACCTCTGCATTGCATGTGTTCAATAGATGTCTTGGATATCACATATACATACATGTACCTGCCCTCTACTATACTTTGTTATTTAACTCCCATCACCCTGCTATGCAAGCATCAAATCTACATGTATATTTTGCAGTGGCAGTCATCCACTGCATTATTCAAGCTCCCCCCCTCCAAATTTAATATTTGTATAGATAGAACCCTGATAATGTTACAGCATCTCATATCATCAACTGTCACAGCTAGGCCATATGGAAAACTTTTTCATGATAATATTCTCTGAATATCTTCCCCATTGAGTTCCCTCTGCCATGGCATTGTTCTTATTATATATAATAATTGTTTCATCATGATCCTCGAGTTTCACATAATATTATGGAAAGTATCTTTCCTTCAGAATCTTCTGCCATGCAAAACTCATGCACCATTAAGCTTGATTCACTTCTATAACTCCCTAGTTACTGTTACAGTACCAGTACAATCAAAAATCTATAGTGGTGCATGGTACACCCATGTCGTGACTCCTTGCACCAGGACAGCCATGTGCCTATAGCAACAATGTGAAAATGAAAAGGGAAAATATTGTTAAGTAATACCAAGAAATTTCAAATGAATGATAATCATGCAATACTGTTATGTCATTGCATTTTCCTGTTTCTTGAAAGTATGATTGATTGAATCATCATAATTTACATTGATACTTGATACTTGATACATTGCAATATAAGAACTGATGCAAATGCAAAAAATGGGGAAGATATACAGAGAATATGATAACAAAGTTTTCCATATGGCCTGTGACAGTTGATGATATGGAATGCTGTAGAATTATGGTTACATAACTTTTATTTTATGCGCCTGGCCGTGACTTACAGAGTCATGAAAAACGATCAATTATTAGCTACTACAGTGGAACCCCTCTAATCCGGACACCTTCGGACCTGAAAGCACTGTCCTGATTATCAAGGTGTCCTCATTTCAGGGGTTGGAGATGTATACTATGGCTTATTATAGTGGAAGATTTGGTTCCAGTGGTATGAGTCCACATTGGAGGGGTGTCCCCAATTCAGGGGACTGGATTAGAGGGGTTCCACTGTATAGGGTATATCAATGATAGTGATATTAATCATTATATGCTATGCAATTGTACAAATTCAAACCATCCGCACTAATTATTGTGAGTCTTGTAGATTATAAAACTTAACCACCAAGCCTGGTAACATATCCTGTTAACTCAGATAGGCCCTGCTAATCCTTGGTACGTCTGAGTGAACGCACGCGAAGTTCCAAACGAATGACACAGCAAGGACATGTGACTGTCACATTTCCGCTGCCATGATAGCGATTATCACTCAATATCAAGACGTATAGCTAAAGTAAATTGATCCTGCCATGTGAAAGACTTAAAAACAATGAGGTATGTGCGTTCATAAGCTAACAAATTGGCATGCTGCCCAATGCCAATGAAACATTTCGACCGCGCAATGCGCTCAAAACCGCTTCAGGCGAAGCGCGCGATGCGCTTGAGTTG
>CAUJGJ010000485.1:7500-23000 GCA_963170055.1 Halisarca cf. caerulea
CTCTGGCTAAAGGTTCCCCAGGTTAAATAAGAATACCCTATACCCTATAACACTGCATGTGTACTGTGGGAGGTCGCAGGTATTAATAGTTTATGAGCAGAAATTGTGTGTAGTTTGTGCTCTCAGGAAGTGTTTCAAACACTCAATACATAGTGGCAGGCGATATACCGGCACCGTCAGCCATCACATGGGTTCATGATCATGAGTACAGAGCAGTCAAATTTCTTCACAAATTACTTGATACTACATCACTCTCTTCAAAACAGCACACTTAATTGTTGGGAACTGTTTCACCGTTCTCTGTACAAAATGTACTGACTAAACAGCAATTTAGCTATAGCAGCACAAAACAGTGGAACCAGTGGTGATGTTGTAAACAGTTTTGACTGTACTGACTTAAGAGGAAATACTGCATAATATTCATGCATCTACTTAGACTTGTGTGCTATGCATGCTCTGTGATAACTTTATTCATTGCTTGTATCACCCTGTGCATGCATCTGCATAATACCTTGCAGTGGTACGAAGTAAACATGAAACACTTCTCCTGCACCTTAGCTATTCCAAGAATTAGCAAAGATCTAGATTAAGACATAGTTTATTAAGCACAACAGCAACTCACATAGATAGAAAAGGGAATATAGATAAGAATTCTCGCAACAGTTAGACCGTGTGAACACTGATTTTAGGAAGAAATACAGCTGCAATGAAGCACGGCAGAAATACAAGCCTATTTGATCGCTTCCGCAATTTGCACGTGACAGAATTACAGGATTATTGCTTAATAGATAAAGAAACTGTACCAGCTTTGAAGAAGTGCTTCAATTTATTGAGCAATGGAGTAAAGGGGGCTGTCCTGAAGGCCTCCTACGACTATCAAGATCAATACTCTTACAGAGATATTATTGTACAAGAAAGCGCCGATTCTGATAAATCATCCATCAATCACAGCTGCCCAGCTCACATAGCCTTCTACATTTGGCGGTTTTACTTCGTACACATGGAATTCGTTATGAAGGCACTCGATGCGATCAACTCCAGGGAACAACACAGGGAGACTCTACTGGAAGTTTTAAGACGTGATGATCTCCGTGTTTGTTGCTTGGGAGGTGGGCCTCTTCCAGAAGTTGTTGCACTTATTCAATTTAGAGAAATTGCTCTGCATTCTCCAACACCAGCTCCTGGAATACATGTGCACAACCTCGACCTCAATGCTGAAAGTTGGGGGCTGGCTTTTCAGACATTAGCAAACGAGCTGAACAGAGTGTGCTCACTAGGCCATGTACCCGTAAACGACATTGACTTTATTCCATGTGATCTTTTGAGCAGAGATGAGGTTCAAAGACACATAGAACACATCAAGAGAAGTCAGGTCATTTTCGCTTCAAAGGCATTCTCAGAAATCTGGTGCCTTGGTCCAAACCAAGCAGAGGAAAATCTAACGCACATACTAAGTAGCATTCAAATTGGGAGCATCTTCATCTACATGGACAACTACAGAGGTGCATCAGTAAGCTGGTTTAAAACTCATGACTGGAAGAATTCCGGTTTCAAGAGACTGTACAGTTTCGAAGGTGTTCTAACAGTGCAGCAAGAGATACCTCCCGTACGGATCGGAGTGTATCACATATATCCTATACAAATGATGAAAGCAGTTGTTAAAGTGTACATCAAGGTTTCAAATACACCCCTTCGGAGAAGGTGGCGCACAATAAACTATGGAGGAGCTCGTTCTTCTGAAAATGAGACCTGTGAGTGTGACAATGAATTGGACCGGGAACAACGATGGTGGGAGTGGAGTCCAGAAGATGAAGAGGATGACAGCATTGGGGAGGAATACTACGACAGCGCAGAAGTGGAAGAGGAGATATTCATCCAGCGCTATGAACTGCAAAACAACAAGCATAACAGATGACATTCATGACACCAAACGCACGCAACAGACAGCAATTAAGTCTACACCCTGTAATGTGCAGAAAGTAACATGCATGCATGTATAAATTTCACAGTCCAATTATATAGATTGTCTCTAGCATGCACTGCACACTACCCGATCATGTGCACATCGTGTGCATATGAGACTTGGTGTTAAGCAAATGTATGCTATAATTATTATACAAAGCAGACAAATATTGGCCAGATATTATGTTTATCTTGCACGCATGTTAAACTTAATTTCTAGACTTTTCAGATTTACTATGAAGATGAAACATGCTCAAGTACGAACAACAATTGCAACAAGTAATTCGAGTTAAAAACTCGTGGGGGCTGCCGCCCCACACGCTCGAATTACTTGCAAAACATTGAAGGGTTAGTGCACAGCTGAACCTTCATTGAACATACTGTTTATTGTAACTGGGCGATTGTTTTGAAAACAATTGCCATATTTGGCAATTGTTTTCAAAACAATTTTTATAATTCATTTCTGTATAAATTCATACTTCTCTATTACTATTGTATAAATTCTCTATTATAAGACTTTTCTTCAAATCTATATTATATATATATATATATATATATATATATATATATATATATATCGGACGAGCGTTACACACCGGAAGTCCAAATGAAAACAACACAGGCAGCCCCTAAAAACATGAGAATTCCATGAAAACAAGGCGAAATAGTCCTCGGAACATCAAATGGATCAAATTACATTGAGTCAGCAGTATAATACACAAACTAGTATCTGAGTTAGAAATCATATCCAAGAGCATCTCACAACAGTGTTGTGCACTGTAGTACACATGTACCCTCATCTCCCACTCCCTCCCATACACGGAGGACTCTTCTCCACTGTCTCTCCACTCTCAGACCACTGGACTGGTGTTTTGGCCTGTGAGGGAAGCAGCAACAATGCAGTCACTATAGACAAGACGTTAGGAGTCATACAAGTCAAAACCTCCTGTAGTAAGGCCTATTGCCTTGGGTACCACAAGCTGACCAAGTGGTTGTTTAAACAGAAAATATTTGGTAATAAGAGCACACACAAATGCATTACGATAATTATCATGGAAGTAAACAAGCCAACAGCACATGTATTCTGAGACCAGTCAGCCTAGCTATATGGCTGTCACATATATCATCTGTGATTTCAGTACAAACAGTGAAAAGTGACGAGATTTACTAAACGACAAATTACGGTAAAATCCAGAGCTTTTAACAAATGAACAAGTACCGATATTACCTGCTTCATAAAGTCCACAACAGTCTATGCAGTACAATACATTAGGGAGAAAATGGCTGCCTTTGAGGAAAAATTTACAAAACAAAGGTGATAGAATGATGAAATAGGCCTGGATTATGATGCAATAACAATCTAATATGATGCAATGAGCATGGCTAGTTGTGCAACACAGACAACTATAAGGAAAAGACTTACTTGTATTGATAGTGCATGCACTCCATTCTTGAGCTCGTAATCTAAAGTCTCCATCACCATACGATGTCGCTGTGTGTGTGTGTGTGTGTGTGTGTGTGTGTGTGTGTGTGTGTGTGTGTGTGTGTGTGTGTGCGTGTGTGTGTGTGTGTGTGTATGTGTGTATGTGTGTGTGTGTGTGTGTGTGTGTGTGTGTGTGTGTGCGTGCGTGTGTGCATGTGTGTGTGTGTGTGTGTGTGTGTGTGTGTGTGTGTGTGTGTGTGTGTGTGCATGTGTGTGTGTGTGTGTGTGTGTGTGTGTGTGTGTGTGTGTGTGTGTGTGTGTGTGTGTGAAGGTAAAAGAAGACCATGGGATAAACTACACATAGGAAAACGTAGGAACAGAAGACTATTATCAGATGTTTGATGAAATTCAATTTATGAACAGCGCAAATTGGTGGTTAGGCACTGTTCCAATCTATGGCATGGTTTCACTAGCATTCACTCCTCTGTGAAAGCCAGTTATAAAACCATTGAGAGCCAGTTGCCCCCCACCCTCCCCCCTAACTGAAAGCCAGGGGTGGCTATAAGGCATATGAATGTCGTTCTGGGTAGGACACTATAGGGTACTCGAGATCAGTGAAGCCAGTGGCCTTCACTAACACACGTACATCAGCACTTGTAGCGATCACTGAATGCAGAGACAGACTGACTTCCATACAGTTCAAGGGGAGAGTTTGAATGGCACAGCAAATCAGATCAGACTTGGGATGCTCAATGGTATCCATAGCAACACACAGGCGGGAAAATATTGCCTCAAGCGGATCCGCACTTATTGTGAGTCCAGACACAAGCAGACAGGTGTGGAACAAAAATGGACATGCAAACACATGAAACGGATACACACACACACACACACACACACACACACACACACACACGTACACACACAGACACACACACACACACACACACACACACACACACACACACACATGTACACACACACAGACACACACACACACACACATACACACACACACACACACACACACACACACACACACACACCTTTAACAAAGGCATTCCATCGAAGACATCAGAAACCACAACTACTCTGAAATGAGTCTCAGAACCTGAAGAAGAGACAAGATAACCTGGTGCAGTGGGAGCAGTAGCTGCTTGTGTAGGGAATGGATGCACAGAAAAAAACACAAGTACACATCATCAGTAGAAGATGGACCATAAGCTACACAGCTCACTCATGAGTTGAGACTTCTTAAAGATATAAGAAGAAGCTGCATTTATCAGGACAGGCTAGTGGCGAGACTATTCATGTCTTGTGAAAACACATACTAGTACTCCATACGTAGGGATGATGCGAGAACAAAATGGACATATATACATACATTGAAATGTCAACATACGTTTAGACAAGGCTTATGTACAGGTCATCCCCACAATGACGGGGAGATCTCAACATATGGGTAGATTATAGAGGTCCACTCAGTACAGTCTACAGTGATGGGGAGATCTCAACATGTGGGTAGATTATAGAGGTCCACTCAGTACAGTCTACAATGATGGGGAGATCTCAACATGTGGGTAGATTATAGAGGTCCACTCAGTACAGTCTACAATGATGGGGAGATCTCAACATGTGAGTAGACTATAAAGGTCCACTCAGTACAGTCTACAATGATGGGGAGACCTCAACATGTGGGTAGATTATAGAGGTCCACTCAGTACAGTCTATAATGATGGGGAGATCTCAACATGTGGGTAGACTATAGAGGTCCACTCAGTACAGTCTACAATGATGGGGAGATCTCAACATGTGGGTAGACTATAGAGGTCCACTCAGTACAGTCTACAATGATGGGGAGATCTCAACATGTGGGTAGACTATAGAGGTCCTCTCATGACTGTCTTAATGACATCATCTCATGTTACCACAGACAAAGGACAGTAATGACACACATCACAGCGCATCTTTGTCCTCTATGAACACGCCACCACAAGCTAATGCGATGTAAGTACACGTCACATCAAAAGACATGCTAGTGTAATGTGCTACAAGCGTCCTGGAAGGAAGAGAAGGTGGGAACCTCACATGTGGTGACGCACACACTTTACACACATCTTTAGAAGGTGTGCAAATCAGCAAGTATGATGCCCCAGATGCCAACTGTAGTATGAGGAGGTGGCTACTGTCAATCAGTGGTACACATGTACACAATGTCAGTTGAAAATGCTAACCACCTAATGACAAAGCCATTGTCTGTGATGCATTGGTAATGTGCAGTACCCACCTCTTCAAATTTGTATTATGAAGCTATGTGAGTGTGTGTGTGAGTGCATGTGTGTGCGTGTGCGTGCGTGTGTGTGTGTGTGTGCATGTGTGTGTGTGTGTGTGTGTGTGTGTGTGTGTGTGTGTGTGTGTGTGTGTGTGTGTGTGCGTGCGTGCGTGCATATGCATGATGTGTGTGTGTGTGTGTGTGTGTGTGTGTGTGTGTGTGTGTGTGTGTGTATGCATGTGTGTGTGTGTGTGTGTGTGTGTGTGTGTGTGTGTGTGTGTGTGTGTGTGTGTTGCATTATAGTATGATGACATTGGATGTTTTAAGGTACATTTTAGGGTATTTTTCAAGGTTTCAGAAACCCCCTGTGCATCATGTGTTGCCAAGGCTCCTTCACCCTCCGCTCATCTCCCAGCTCAGTCTTTGGAACTATAGGGCATGCCCTTCGCACAGCATGCTTCTGAAGTCAGCCATTCCAACAATTTAGATATCCTTGTGACATCAAGGCATCCCTTACACTGACAAGAGAAGCCTAGGCTATGCAATCCTTACAAGTAGGTTAACTGTGACAACATTGTATAATCAACCGAACAATCTATTTTGCATTCACTAACCCTTATATTAGTCTAAGATGATTTCAAGAAAATGAGGATAAACGAACAGAACTATTTGTCATTGGCTTAACATACCAATTACCAAATACCAAGTTAAACCATAGATAATAGATAATATCTTTTCTATTAACTCTGGTTAAACACTGTGCAAAACATCAATATACAGTACACATTGTTTAGTCTGTGCTGAAAGAAGGGGAAGGTATATAATCAGTAGCAACTACAAGAACTTCCTAGCTATTACAGTACCTATCTTCTTCGAAAAGGCACAGCCACAGCTGCAACGCCATGTCTTCTTGAAGGTGGGTCCTTTGCACCAAAAGTCCTGTTATGGACTGAGTTGTACCCTCAAAACTGGACCCAAAATCTGTTCCCTTAGTCTAGTAGAGCCAGGTCACTCTCTGGTGAAAATGGAGGAAGGAGTGGTCTGGCTTCACAAGACTAGGTGGGGGTTGCTCCTATATCCCCCTTTCCCCTTCCTTGTAGCACAGCCCAATCACCTAGGGATACGGTTTGGAGCTGTACTTTGCATAGTCTAGAATGCACCACTGTGTGTGTGTTATACTATCTATGGTGTACCAGCTTGTCTTCAGACTCCTTCACTTACCATTAGCAGGTCCTTGTTATCTCTGCTTATCTCATTACCAGCAGTGAAAGGAAAATTAGCAGTGAGGCTGTCCATTTCAGAATATCACACACGTCAAGGTTAAGAGTATTCATACACATTGGTACACATGGTGCAGCTGCACAGTCACAAATAAGGAAGTTAGGTCACGGCAAGACAATGGGAATGATAACGATATTCATGATGAAACGATATTCATTGACTCGGGGGGTCCCGGTCACACAGCGCCAACAATGGAGTCCTCCGTACGCACAGGGGGGGGATGCACACGACACTCTCACGTGTCGATAGCGCTTTTATAAGAGACCTCCCTCTCAGTCATTTTTGTTCGGTGTTGTCGTCTTTCCCAATCGATGTGGTGCTGGTGCGAGGGAAGAAGTCACTTTTAGCGTCGTTCGTGTTGTCGTGTGTTTGCTCGAGCAGAAAAGTTAGCAAGATTCTCCGAACATGTCGGGGCTTCCACAAACATCCAAGTCTTCAACATCGGAGTACTGCTTAGGCTGTCTTTGGAAGAATTCTGACAAGAGAGGACCTTGCTTCTACCTCTTCTTTGGCGCTATTATAGGGTGTCTATTTACGTCCTTGTTTCTAACGATACAGACATGCACTCACAACTCTTTTAGGAATTTGGAAATGAGAAAGAAAATAGACGACTATCACTTCTTCATTGAAGGAAAGATATTCTCTAGGAAACAGCGTTCTCTGTCTGAAGGCGTTCTAACGTGCAAGAAGGAAAAAGAGCAACTCGACAGCCTCCTAAAGAACTCAGCTCTCGACAAAGATGTGGCTACATCTCAGCCTTTCCTCACAAAGGAGTTGTCTACCCCCAAGAAGCTCATAGCAGACGAGTACACGGTGAGAGGGAAGCTATTGATAGCTGTCCTGTCCCGCGGCATGAAGGCCGTCCTGAAGGCGAAGATGATTTACTACACGTGGGGGATGGATGCGATAAAAAACAACGTCAGCGTTCACTTCTTCGTTCCAGGAGAAGAGAACGTGACGGAGCTTACTTACTTCCCCCACACGGCGCTCAGCGAAGCCGCCTCCATCTCAAAAGTGGCAGCAGTGTTTGAAACGCTTGGAACCATCTACTCACGGTACGGTACAGACTACGACTGGATCTACGTGGTTCACGACGACGTGTACGTGCGTGTGGACATGTTACTGGACCTGTTGAGTACTCTGGATCCGAAAGGACTGGTCTACCTTGGACATCCTAGTAAGTGTGTGTGTGTGTGTGTGTGTGTGTGTGTGTGTGTGTGTGTGTGTGTGTGTGTGTGTGTGTGTGTGTGTGTGTGTGCGTGTACGCACATGCTCGTGCATGCACGTGTGTGCAACATAACACAATCAAGCACTTGTATATTTGATGTGAGTGCAAGTGCACATCACCCCAGATACACTGAGCAATACATCCCACAGGACTGACTGCATTCAGATGGCCCTTGATCCATTGACAATCCAGAATGCTGGCATGCAGATAAGCACAGATCACCCATAGATACTCGACGGATCATCTGACCTAGTGTACAGTAAATTAAATAATTGATAGCATATGTCGTCCTTGTCTGACGCAACTACCCTCACCCGCAGTCTGCCCCCTGAAGTGACCTACTCCTATTGAGTCACTCCATCTCATATTGCTCTGCAATACAAATAGACCTCACTTATCCGCACCTCAGATATCCAGTTCGCTCACCTTCCACAGTAGTTTTTATTGGAACAAATCTGCAATAATCCTACTGTACACTATACTACTGTTCCCCACTTATCCAGTTCCCTTGCTATAGTCGCAATTTCATCCAGAACAGATGTGTGCGGATAAGTGAGGTCTCACTGCATGGACAACTCGATAATCCAACTACATATAGAACTCTGTGCTGAAATGTCATCTTAAAAGTACTTCATGTGAACAGCACTTGTTATGCTTTTGATGTGGACTCGGCTAGTATTTCATGTTAACGAGGTTTGATTGTACCAAAGATGACAGGATAACCTGACAACCTCTGTAATCTGACATCCATATTGAGGCCCATGGAGTGTCGGATTATAGAGGTTTCATTTACGCAAGTACCAAATGGTTTTGTGGATTTCATCTTCCATGTCTCCGCTAATTTTTACGTGACAATTTTTTTTTGCAAATATCACAATATATGCTATTTTATACGATAAAAACATGGCGGCCGAGTGTTATACCGAAAGCATAGATTCAGAGATTATTATAACATAGGCATCTTTTTATTTTGGGATTCTTCTACAAATTTGCCAAATCACCAAATAAAAACCCTTGCTAGGGATTTCCCCTATACAGTATGTACATACACTGTCCATCAATGTGTACACATGTGTTGTGTGTTATGTGGTGTCGTCCGAGTGTACGCATGCATTTGCTGGGACATGTTTAGCATCGACTTCAGCAAACACACCACACACGTCGTCATCTTCCAATCTGCCCTCTCTCCCGCTTACAGGCAAAGGTCATTCCAGTGAAAATAACCAATTCTCACTTTTACCGCATGAAGCGTTCTGTTCAGGAGGACCCGGGTTTGTGCTCAGCTTTGCAACACTGAAGCTCCTGGTCCCTTATCTCCCCACTTGTTTACAAGCAGTTGAGACACATAACAAACAACATCCAGACCAAGAGTGGGTGGCCGAGGACATGGAGCTCGGGAGGTGCATCAGCCGGACCATAGGGATACAATGCTCAAGATCAAAAGAGGTTGGTCATGTGATGGTCATGTGATACTGGGCCCATGCCCATGGACACAAGCCTACATACATCTACACACATACAGGCACCAACACACACACACACACACACACACACACACACACACACACACATACACACACACACACACACACACACACACACACACACACACACACACACGGCCAACATATTTAGAGTAAGTTGAAGTGCTGTCCACTTAAGACATGGAATGCATTTCTTCATAGCAGAAATAACAACCCCTTTGTTAGCACTTTGGAAGGAATGCATTTACAGTACACAGAACACACACACTTGCACACATCAGAAAACCCTCTGCCGTCCGGCAGTTTCAGAATGTGTACATGGTGCATTCCACTAGCATTCTTCTCACCATCCATGATGATGATATGGGGACTGATCCAGAGTTGGGTAGTATTTAGGTCACACGACTGTCATGTGACTAGATTCACCCTGGGATGCCATACGCATCCCTTACGGAAAAGAATGTGTGGGTGGCATTTTGTGAGTGACTGTTTCTAGATCAATTGACAAGCAACTAATGCTAAGTATGCACATACGTATCTGTAGGGATTTGAGGAGATATTGGCAAATGAAACTTTTTACAAAATTCTCAATTTTTTTAACTACACCCTAGGGTGCACAGTGACCACCCTAGGGTGCACAATAGATAACAGTAGATAGACATGACATGATTTTTGCTCTTGCTATGCGCAGGCTTATCAAGGTTTTCTGACCGATTGGACAGGAAAAGCAGCTGACGCCCCCGAAACCCTTTGGAAGGACGGACGCTACCAGAGGGCCATCACCGTTTACCCCATCCACACATTCCAGGCCATTCGCACATTCCACTACCTCTACAGCTGGCTCCGCGTGAAGGCCCTCCACACAAAGGGCCAACGCGTACTTTACATGCCACTGGTGGACGCGTGTACGCTGATGCCGGAACATCTTGTGCCGAAAGGCATGGCAAACACGCTGCAGTACTGCAAGAGTCAGGCAAAGTCGTGCATGCCGTTGGAGTACCACTTCTACAAGCGGCCGTATCCAGACATGGACCTTTACAAGCCGGAGAACAGGCATGATCAACCCGAGTGGATGTACTTTGATGAGGAAAAGATCTACATCAACAACAACGACCACCCGGTGGTTGGCCAGTCGGGAGAATTCAGTGAGAAGTTGAGAAATCTTATTCACGACATCAAGATGTTTCTTCAAAAGAAAAACAAAATGCCAGTGGGCGGAGTCAAAATCCGGGGTGGGTATTTCCGCGAGAACAGTCATCGTGGGCGTGAGATTATTGTTGACATTGAAATGAACAACTACACTATGGTGGAAGGTAGACTGCAGTCGGTGCTCACCCGACCTCGAGTGGAGCTGATACAGCCTGTACCTCAGCAGCTGTACGTCGAGATGGAATCAGTCACCATCACCGACAAACTAACTGTGATCGTTCCGATAGTCAGTGGACATGATATTGACTCACGTGTCGATGCTTTTCTCTCGCAGTATGCCGCCAGCATCTTGGAGCGCCATGGCAATGCTGAACTCATACTGGTAACCTATGGCAACGGAGCTCTAACGGCCGCCAACAAGTACGTGGAGGTGTACATGAAGAAGTACAGAGATAGTGTGATCAAGATCATCCCACTGAAAGAGGAGTATTCCTACCTGAAGGCAGTACGGGCGGCCATTGCAGACACAGGCACTAGAGACCTGATGTACATATCAGACATTGACATGGCCCTCCGAAGTGATTTCATCATGCGGTGCAGAAAAACAACACATCTCGGACAGCGCATTTACATCCCCATACCCTTCCAGCTCTACAACGACTCGTACACCTACAAGATGCATCAGCGACCAAAGGTGCCTTTTGTGTCCAGAGAAGCTGGCTACTGGGACCACTCCAACTACCACCACATCTGTATCTACAAGTCGGACTTCATTCTAGCGGAGAAGTCAGGGCACTATGTTCAAGACCACATTTCACCCGACTCCCCCGCCCTGCTTATTGCAGGAGCCATGAAACAGGGTATACAGACGATTCGCGCTCCCGATCCGGGCCTCATGCGAAACCACCAACCCAAACTCTGTCCTACTACAATGGGGGCCACAGCGAGGGAAAGCTGCCTGGCTTGGCCCAGTCGGAACCTCGCAGACAGGAGAGATCTCGCAATAAACATGCTGATGCTTGAGAACAAACTAGGGCTTGATCCCGAGGAGGTCACAACACAGGTTCTCTCACAACCCTCCGTCAAAGCAGTCGAATTCACCGCCGTTAATGCGGATAATTGATTGAAATCAATTTCACATGTTACTTAAATTGTAAATATGTCAGATTTTTACACTACGAAATACATGTTCTCTGTGTATTGCAAATTTGTATTATAATTCAAGTTTCAATTTTATTTTATGGAAACTTTTATTTGTGTACAATTGTGTTGTGTAAATAATATTTATCGTTTATTGTGAAAAATGTACTGTGTTGTTTTCTGCAATTGTTTGTTGATTGTTGATTGTGTGGCGTATTTATATTACGTACTACATGTTGTTCACTGTATTGTGTTATGTGCTGTACTTCAACGGCATTCACTTTGATGACAGTAATTATTGGCTGGGATTACATGATATTAAGTAAAATATCATAATATCTGGAAATATTGGCGAAAATTAAAATTGGCGGTTGCACAACAAGGACAAAGCATAGTAAGTAGGTTTATATGAATTTGGTAATAAAAAATTGGCAATTTTGATCCTGACAGACAAACCGCCAAATTAAAACTGTCGTCAATATTTCCGGATATACAGTATCAAAAATATCAATAATTATTGAACCAATTGCTGATATTATTATGCATACATCTATATGACAGGAAACACATGTACACACACACACACACACACAGAGTTGGATCAACAGTTGATATCATAAAACAAGGAGGTTCGAAGAGTCGGCTATCCCAGACGAGGAGGTTCGCACCATAGATCACTCTAAACTACGTAACAGTAGTATAGATAGTCTATGTTCGCACACAAACAAATGCCATGGTGGTGGTATTTTTTGAGGGGTGAAATTTTCATGGATGCTAAAATTAAGATTATTCATGGTAAGAAAATCATGGTTCATACCAGAAGGAAATTAAAACTTGCCGTAACACTAACTTTCGTGAGTAATTTCTTGGTGGTTCCCTTCCAATTACAAAAACCATGAATCATTTGCCCCTTTCTGGGTGCCATTTATAGTAGCCCTTGGCTAACGGTTCCCCAGGTAAAATAAGATTCCCTGATACCCCTGATACCCCTTGAAAAATGCCCACTACATCACACACACACACACACACACACACACACACACACACACATGTACGCATGCACACGCACACACATACACATATGCACGCACACACACGCACACACACACACACGCACACACACACACACACACACACACACACACACACACACACACACACACACACATGCACGCATGCACACACACACACATACACATATGCACGCACACACACACACACACACACACACACACACACACACCTGCACGCACGCACACGCACACACATACACTTATGCACGCACGCACACACACACACACACACACACACACACACACACACACACACGCACACACACACACACACACACACACACACACACACACACACACACACACACATGCACGCACGCATACGCACACACACACACACATACATGCATGCACGGACACGCACACACACACACACATGCACACACACACACACACACACACACACACACACACACACACACACACACACACACACACATACACACACCACACATATACACACACATGCATGCACGCACACACGCACACACACACACACACACACACACACACACACACACACACACACACACACACACACCTTTGGGCACATTATGCATGTTGCTTTCATTGAGGACTTCTAGATAGTTGGGCTGGAAGCATCGAACAGACGGCAAATGATACGTGAATGTGGGTGAAGCAAAATGGACACACACACACACACACACACACACACACACACACACACACACACGCACACAAACAAACACACACACACACACACACACACAAGCAAACACACACACACACACACACACACACACACACACACACACACACACACACACCTTGAAAACAAAACATACACATATAATATGTGAATACCAAATGTCCTCACACAGGCTCAATCTGCTATATTTTGCAATTGCAGTCATCATATATATTTCTTACTATGTACGAACTAAAACTCTCATTACCTTGAACGCTTGAGTAAGCTTGTTTTCAATGGATGTATAGATAGGTCCAGTGGACATGCTTCTTCTAAAAAGAGCTGCAAACATTCGAGTTTTCTGCTCAGCTCGAGTCAGTTTACATTCAAATGGCTCGGGACGGGACGGCCCTCACAGAACAAACAAACAATGACGTAACGCATAAAAACGCAATGTTGTGTGCATGTTGCGTTCTCGGGACATGTTGCGTCAGGTGTTGTGGTGGCGTACCACGTGAGTTTCCCATGAGTAGTGTCTGCTAAAACAGAGCTGTCATTTATCGCTAAGGAACAGAAAAGTCAAAATGATTCTTCTCCTTACTCTCTTTTCTTTCATTTTGGCTGCCTATGGAGCGCCAAACCTTCCCGCTCGCTATCACGTGATCGGCGAGGTTTACCTCCCTTACGGGGAAATAGCTGAACCGTATGAAGCCTGGGTCGACATGTCCGCTGGAAAGAGCAGGATTGACTACTATGGAGGTTTCTTCACACACACACACACACACACACACACACACACACACACACACACACACACACACACACACACACACACACACACACACACACACACACACACACACACACACACACATGCGTACACACACACACACACACACACACACACACACACACACACACACATGTACACACACACACACACACACACACACACACACACACACACACACACATGCGTACACACACACACACACACACACACACACACACACACACACACACATGTACACACACACACACACATACACACACACACACACACACACACACACACATGCGTACACACACACACACACACACACACACACACACACACACACACACACACACACATGTACACACACACACACACATACACACACACACACACACACACACACCATTCCATTGTACTCCTTATCCATCCTCATGAGGATGTAGGGCGGGGTCGGATTGCTTCATGCCACTGAGATAGGTTGTGAACAACTTCCCTCCAGTATACACACACACACACACACACACACACACACACACACACACACACACACACACACACACACATACATACACACTTTTACTTATTTACACATGCAGGAATGGCCAAAGTAATCAACAGGCAGCATGTAGGTGGTTTTGGTACCATGTTCAAGATTGTCCCTCTTCCTGAGGTCAAGGAGCACTGCTTCCATATCCCGGGGATGAAGGGAGCAGAGGTCATACCTCAACCACTCTTCCCAGATCTGTCCAACTTCACGGTGAGTTCAGTTAGCATGAGCTCAGTATACTTAACAGTGAGCTCAGTACACTCAACCATAAGTTCAGTATAGTTACCATAAGCTTAGTATACTCAACAGTGATCTCTGTATACTCAACCATGAGCTCAGTATACTTAACAGTGAGCTCAGTACACTCAACCATAAGTTTAGTATAGTTACCATAAGCTTAGTATACTCAACAGCAGGCTCAGTATACTCAACTGTGAATTCAGTGTAGGACCACCTGTATACAAGGGCCACTGGTCTGTGAAGACCACTGCAGGCTGGCACGTGGTCTTGCAAA
>CAUJGJ010000486.1:0-12500 GCA_963170055.1 Halisarca cf. caerulea
GTGACCCAAGACATGCCTCGCACTGCACGGCAGTGACCCAAGACATGCCTCGCACTGCACAGCAGTGACCCAAGACATGCCTCGCACTGCACGGCAGTGACCCAAGACATGCCTCGCACTGCACAGCAGTGACCCAAGACATGCCTCGCACTGCACAGCAGTGACCCAAGACATGCCTCGCACTGCACAGCATGCAGTGACCCAAGACATGTCTCGCACTGCACGGCAGTGGCCCAAGACATGTCTCGCACTGCACGGCAGTGACCCAAGACATGTCTCGCACTGCACGGCAGTGACCCAAGACATGCCTCGCACTGCACGGCAGTGGCCCAAGACATGCCTCGCACTGCACGGCAGTGACCCAAGACATGTCTCGCACTGCACGGCAGTGACCCAAGACATGCCTTGCACTGCACAGCAGTGACCCAAGACATGTCTCGCACTGCACGGCAGTGACCCAAGACATGCCTCGCACTGCACGGCAGTGACCCAAGACATGTCTCGCACTGCACGGCAGTGACCCAAGACATGCCTTGCACTGCACAGCAGTGACCCAAGACATGTCTCGCACTGCACGGCAGTGACCCAAGACATGCCTTGCACTGCACAGCAGATTCTGCAGGTCACATACTATAGCCTGTGATGACAGAACTTGAATTGGATTGGTCCAAATATGGCAATCAGCTCAGGTTCAGTGGTACAAGGGTTGAGGCCCTGTACTTGCCCTTGCAGTAAAAACCTCTCACAAGTGCACATTTTGTTATGATAAGCTTTCACAAAACACACCAATCCAATTTAAAGTTTACATAACCTCTAACTATTGCTTACCTGTTTTACACAGGTGTGTGCATCTCCCTTGTCACTCCATCCCTACCTTTGTCAGGTGGGAATGTTTGGGTGTGAGGGAATCACTAGGAACCAGGGATCAATCCCTTCGTGTGCACATCACAAGGGGGTGTCATATGGCTCCATGGAGACACATCCATCACCATGGTGACAATAGTACAATTATTACAGGTACTTGCATGTCACATGTGTGTTACATGATGTACACAACTCAATTCCTGAATTCTCAAAATACAGACAACTCAACAACTGTCATCAACCCCCGGGTGAGGGAAATATCGAACAGGGCTGGGAACAGATCACGTGTTAGTACTTATCAATGATACAGAATAAACAAGGGTTAGGTGGCAGCCATTTCTTCCTCCATTCTTGACTGAGAATCCAATGTCTGGAGCAGTGAAATAAGGCTCTTCCTCATTCCAGTTGGCTCACTAGAACAGAAGCAGTCCCCATCCATCAATGACTCTTCTCTAGTTATCTTCTACAGAACAATCACATATGTTTCATCACACACAGGTAGTGTGTATGTGTGTGTGTGTGTGTGTGTGTGTGTGTGTGTGTGTGTACATGTGTGAGGGGTGGGGTTGTGTACTTCACATACAAACACATTGAATGTTTACACGTGCAGACTGACAAAAGCTCACACACGCACACACACATACACACACACACACACACACACACACACACACACACACACACACACACACACAAATGATGATCAGGGCAAATACATGATGTCATGCACTCAATGCTATAAATGTACATGACAAAGATCCCATATTCAGTGAAAACTGAAAGTTATCAGTTGTGCAGTGTACATCAGAGCCCTGTGGTGCAGTGTACATCAGAGCCCTGTGGTACACTGTACATCAGAGCCCTGTGGTGCACTGCACATCAGAGCCCTGTGGTGCACTGTACATCAGAGCCCTGTGGTGCACTGCACATCAGAGCCCTGTGGTGCACTGCACATCAGAGCCCTGTGGTGCACTGTACATCAGAGCCCTGTGGTGCACTGTACATCAGAGCCCTGTGGTGCACTGCACATCAGAGCCCTGTGGTGCACTGCACATCAGAGCCCTGTGGTGCACTGTACATCAGAGCCCTGTGGTGCACTGTACATCAGAGCCCTGTGGTGCAGTGTACATCAGAGCCCTGTGGTGCACTGTACATCAGAGCCCTGTGGTGCACTGTACATCAGAGCCTGAACTAGAGCAAGGCCTGAGGTGTGTACTGTACAAGGTGTGAGACTGGCAACAAGGATTGCTTCAATGATTGCAAGTCTAATGGGAGAACTTGTATGGCTCAAGTCCCAAGGGTTGAAAGTGGCTGGCAGGATGTTGGGTGCATTCCATCAACCATAGACAGCTGACCATGCACTACACAGCTATGTCAACCCAGAGCACTTATCAGGAGGCCCATTTGTAATCACCATTAGTGGGACTGGCTGGTATTGCTGGACAGGAAACGAGTTAAATGTATTTACATCAGAACAAACAGTACATGAGCACCCTTGGGAAGGAATGTAGGGCAATACATACGTATACACAGATACATCTACTCCTGCATTGTGCAACAGTACATGGGTAAGAAGGAAATGACAATAAACACACAGAACTCACATAACGTACAGGACACATCATACAGCACCCACATCCACACCCACACACCCATGTACACACCCACATACACGCACCACACACACACACACACACACACACACACACACACACACACACACACACACACACACACCACACACACACACACACATGTACATACATACACACACATGCACACACACATAACACATACACACACATGCACACACACACACACACACACACACACACACACACACACACACACACACACACACACACACACATAACACATACACACACACACACACACACACACACACATAACACACACACACACACACACACACACACACACACACATAACACATACACACACACACACACACACACATAACACACACACACACACACACACACACACACACACACACACACACACACACACACACACACACCTGGAACAGATGTTCAATGAAGTGAAGAAGGTATACTCCACAGTCTGAGCTATTGGGCTGTAGAGGGATCTGATGGAGCAATCCCAAACAATGGTAATGAAGTGCAGTGACATGAGACCCCACACTACAGACACACATTACTGTAAACCACTCGCCTGATATGCATATTCACCCACCAAATATGTACATAAGTACACAGAGACACACCCATCAATTATGTGAACACTCCCATCTAGTGTGTGGACACACCCATCTAGTATGCAGGCACACCCATCTAGTGCGTGGACACACCCATCTAGTCTGTGGATGCACCCATCTAGTATACAGACACATCTACCTAGGAAGCAGACACACCCATTTAGCATGTAGACACACCCATCTTGTATGTAGACACACCCATCTTGTATGCAGACACACCCATCTTGTATGTAGACACACCCATCTCGTATGCAGACACACCCATATATGCAGACGGTACCTTGGGTCTATCAATCCTGATGTTGTTGAAGTGGTCACTGTCCAGTGAGTCCTTCTTACACCTCCACTCCTCGTTGAGGTAGCTGTGAGGTAGAACACCACATACAGTGAAACCTCCATAATCCGACACTCCATGGGACTAAAATTAGATGTCAGATTACAGAGGTTGTCGGATTATCCAGTGCTTCTTAGTACAGTCAAACATGGTGACTGTACCTCATATCATGGTCGGATTAGAGAGAATGTTGGATTATAGAGGTGTCGGATTACAGAGGTTCCACTGTACCTCCATCATCAACACTACACACACAGCATGCACAGTACACACAGCATGTACAGTACACAATGTCTGTATACACATACTATTAGTACAGTACACACACACTACGGTACATGTGTATGTCTGCAAGCATTGGTACCTAAATTTAGAGTGTCTGAAATTGAAAATACCAGTTCGTCACATTCTTATGGCAAAAGTTTCATTAGGTCATTCCACATTCAATTTGAGGACTGGGGCATCCCCTCGATGATGTCATGGGTATACAAGATCAAGGGGAATATTCAACACTTGATACATAAACAAAAAACAGGTTCACATATAATAGGCACACTCTGATGCGCCACAAGCACACACACACACACACACACACACACACACACACACACACACACACACACACACACACACACACACTTTATAATCCTTCTCGCAAGATTAGGTCTGGGTGACCCCAGAGAGTCCAGTGTTAGGATGCGGGACCTGTAAGTGTGCAAGGAGCATTGAAAAACATCACACACACACACACACACACACACACACACACACACACACACACACACACACATACACACACACTCCCGACCCTCACACAACCCCACTCACTCCACAGAAGTGACTTCTTCGCTATCTAGTGAAGTATTCAATGTATTCTGAGATGAAGTCTGAGCAAAGCATAAGCACATACATTCATATGTAAACATACAAACAAGTACCGTTCAATTTTAACTAGTTATGAACATAGTTCAGACCTCGCTATGATAATTCCCAGACTCAATAGTGCTTGTGGGTCTGGGAAGCAGACAATGATGCAAATGGCTGCCATTATGGCTGAAGCTTCTAGCAGTGCTTCCCCTAAAGAGGGGTAGGGAAGCTCCCCCCTTTAATCTTGGATAGCAAAACTTTCGACTTTAATGTAGTACACTAAAAGCTTGACAAACAGCCTGAAACAACTCACTTCTAATAATAAATATATTGTCACTGATAACAACCATACAATATGTTCAATATAGTTGTTCACTCAAGCAAATACCACCTCTACTTGTGAAAAAACAGAGTTTTCAGCCAAAAAACCTAGAAAGCCAGGCTCCCAGCAGCGCTAACCCCCATATTTTTAAATAATTGATTTGATCTGGTACATACCCCCCCTTTAATTTTTGGCTGGGGGAAACACTGCTTTGAGTGGCTTATCTTATAGTGCACACATGTCCAAGTCGCTGTTTGCTGTAGATGTGTGCTTCAGTCTCGAAATAGAGCCACAAATTTAGCTGAAAATATCTGTTTTGAGCCAAAAGGAAAAACCATATAAAAGCATGGACGACCTCAACTGGACTCCCATTGGCTACAGAAACAATTAACCTTGCTAAGCTGCTCAGTAATAAATTTTAATCTCCCAGTTTAGAAAGTGGGTCCGGAACACACCTCAATATCTACACTTTCTACGTCTGACTGAGAGGAGCTATCTAAGTGAAGGATTCCACTTTCAGTTTTTACTTTGGTTTTGGACTTCGACTTCCTCTCCCTCTCAATCTCCCTGATCCTGGCATCCCTGGAATAGTCACTTGGTTTGAAGACAATAAACACAAGCCAATGGGACCTGTAGAGGGAGTGGGGTAAAGGGTGGGGGTGGGCAGTGCTACACATCTACCGACAGACACATACACACATCATAAGAAGTGTGTGGAATGTGTGGAGTGTGTGTGGAGTGTGTGGTGTGTGGAGTGTGAAGTGTGTGGAGTGTGTGTGGAGTGTGTGGAGGGTGTGGATTGTGCGTGGAGTGTGTGGAGAGTGTAAAGCACACAAGACATACTTAAGACACACAGACACACACACACGGCACACACACACAGCACACACACACACGGCACACACACACACGGCACACACACACACGGCACACACACACACAGACACACACACACGGCACACTCACACATGGCACACACACACACACGGCACACACTCAAACACAGCACACACACACACGGCACACACACACACGGCACACTCACACACGGCACACACACACACAGACACACACACACGACACACTCACACATGGCACACACACACACACGGCACACACTCACACATGGCACACACTCAAACATGGCACACACTCACACATGGCACACTCACACACGGCACACACTCAGTGTTAGAAATAAGGAGCAAATGGTAGAGGGACAAATGTCCCAGTATTATCATTTTGGATCAGACAATTTCAGCTTTGCTCGGACATATTTTTGGGCATACAAATGACTTAGTAACATCAACGTGTGTGCGTATCAAATGAGCTTTATTTAGGTAGGGCTCAGCCAAATGTCTGACTCAAAAGTTTTTGGGTCGGGCAAAGTGCCAAAATGGTCGGACAATGTCTGAATGCTGACCATTATTTCTAACACTGCACATGCACTCACACATGGCACACTCTCACGCATGGCACACACTCACACATGGCACACACTCACACACGGCACACTCACACATGGCACACACTCACGCATGGCACACACTCACACATGGCACACACTCACACATGGCACACACTCACACATGGCACACACTCACACACGGCACACACTCACACATGGCACACACTCACACATGGCACACACTCACACACGGCACACACTCACGCATGGCACACACTCACACATGGCACACACTCACACATGGCACACACTCACACATGGCACACACTCACACATGGCACACACTCACACACGGCACACTCCCACATAACACACTCACACATGACACACACTCACACATGGCACACACTCACACATGGCACACACTCTCACACATGGCACACACTCACGCATGGCAAACTGGTATAATGAGGAAGTCTTTGGAAAAAATGTCAACAGATTTTGTCCAATTCTTGACTCGTGCATGCAATCGCTCTTGGTTGCTAAGCAACAGAGTATAATAAAGTAACATAATAATTATAATAATGAAGAAAAATTATTGCTACACCACCACATGTACAGGTACACACACAACCACCACATGTACAGGTACACACACAACCACCACATGTACAGGTACACACACAACCACCACATGTACAGGTACACACACAACCAACCACCACATGTACAGGCAAACACACAACCAACCACCACATGTACAGGTACACAACCAACCACCACATGTACAGGTACACAACCAACCACCACATGTACAGGTACACACACAACCACCACATGTACAGGTACACACACAACCACCACATGTACAGGTACACACACAACCACCACATGTACAGGTACACACACAACCACCACATGTACAGGTACACACACAACCACCACATGTACAGGCAAACACACAACCAACCACCACATGTACAGGTACACACACAACCACCACATGTACAGGTACACACACAACCACCACATGTACAGGTACACACACAACCACCACATGTACAGGTACACACACAACCAACCACCACATGTACAGGCAAACACACAACCAACCACCACATGTACAGGTACACACACAACCACCACATGTACAGGTACACACACAACCACCACATGTACAGGTACACACACAACCAACCACCACATGTACAGGTACACACACAACCAACCACCACATGTACAGGTACACACACAACCACACACCACATGTACAGGTACACACACAACCACCACATGTACAGGTACACACACAACCACCACATGTACAGGTACACACACAACCAACCACCACATGTACAGGCAAACACACAACCAACCACCACATGTACAGGTACACAACCAACCACCACATGTACAGGTACACAACCAACCACCACATGTACAGGTACACAACCAACCACCACATGTACAGGTACACACACAACCACCACATGTACAGGTACACACACAACCACCACATGTACAGGTACACACACAACCAACCACCACATGTACAGGTACACACACAACCAACCACCACATGTACAGGTACACACACAACCACACACCACATGTACAGGTACACACACAACCACACACCACATGTACAGGTACACACACAACCACTACACACATGCACACACAACCAATCGTAACTCCCATAAACATACAGCTACAAGCACAAAGCTGAAGGCACACAGCTATATACAAACACAAGCTACAAGCACAAAGCTACAAGCACTCACTACATAAAGCTACAAACATTCATTGCACACAGCTACAAGCACTCACTACACATAGCTACTGTACAAGCACTCACTACACTTATGTAGCTACAAGCACTCACTAAATACAACTACAAGCACTCATTACACATACGTGGATACAAGCACTCACTACACACAGCTACAAGCACTCACTACACATACGTGGATACAAGCACTCACTAGATACAGCTACAAGCACTCACTACATACAGCTACAAGCACTCACTAGATACAGCTACAAGGACTCACTACACATACGTGGATACAAGCACTCACTACACATACGTGGATACAAGCACTCACTACACATACGTGGATACAAGCACTCACTAGATACAGCTACAAGCACTCACTACACATACGTGGATACAAGCACTCACTACACATACGTGGCTACAAGCACTCACTACACATACGTGGATACAAGCACTCACTAGATACAGCTACAAGCACTCACTGCACATACGTGGATACAAGCACTCACTAGATACAGCTACAAGCACTCACTAGATACAGCTACAAGCACTCACTACATACAGCTACAAGCACTCACTACATACAGCTACAAGCACTCACTGCACATACGTGGATACAAGCACTCACTGGATACAGATACAAGCACTCACTACACATACGTGGCTACAAGCACTCACTGCACATACGTGGATACAAGCACTCACTAGATACAGCTACAAGCACTCACTACACATACGTGGATACAAGCACTCACTAGATACAGCTACAAGCACTCACTGCACATACGTGGATACAAGCACTCACTGGATACAGATACAAGCACTCACTACACATACGTGGATACAAGCACTCACTAGATACAGCTACAAGCACTCACTACAATGACTTCCTGTCTGCAGGATCCATGTCAGCTTTTGTGTTGGACATTCGAGTGAAGAAGAATGAACTGAAAACATGCACTCTCTCTCGTGAGACAGCAGGGAACCGGTCTAACAGGTACCTAAATGGGAGGGGTGGGTGAGAGGGGGTGGGTGAGAGTTTGGGTAAGAGGGGGTGGGTGAGGGGGTGAGAGGGAGTGGGTGAGGGGGTGAGAGGGAGTGGGTGAGAGGGTGAGAGGGAGTGGGTGAGAGGGAGTGGGTGAGGGGGTGAGAGGGGGTGGGTGAGGGGGTGAGAGGGGGTGGGTGAGGGGGTGAGAGGGGGTGGGTGAGGGGGTGAGAGGGGGTGGGTGAGGGGGTGAGAGGGGTGGGTGAGGGGGTGAGAGGGGGTGGGTGAGGGGGTGAGAGGGGGTGGGTGAGGGGGTGGGTGAGGGGGTGAGAGTTTGGGTGAGAGGGGGTGGGTGAGGGGGTGAGAGGGAGTGGGTGAGGGGGTGAGGAGTGGGTGAGGGTGAGCTGGTGGAGTGTGTGCTATGGAGTGAGTGCTATGGCGTGTGTAGTGCTGACTGTAGGTAGAAGTTGATGACTGTATCGTTGAGGAACTCTCCCTCCTGCAATGTGGACAGGTCATCAGTAGTGATCCTCAAACACTGACCACCAAAACTTGGTCTGTAGGTGAAGTCACTAAACAGAGAAAGCAAAATGCAAAATGTCAAAACATACACACACAGTACACACAGTACACACAGTACACACAACACACACAGTACACACAGTACACACAGTACACACAGTACACACAGGTATTCTTATTTAATCTGGGGAACCTTTAGCCAGAGGCTACTATGAGTGGCACCCAGAAAAGAAAAAAGGGAAAAAAGGGACAAAGGCAAAACACAAAAGAAACACGGAGGAAGTACAAAAATTCCAAAAAATTGAGATGCAGCAAAAAAATAAAATAAAATGAGAGATCAGAATTACAAAACAATAAAAATATTCAATCAGTTTTGGGGGATAGTAATAACCATTGTCAATGAAATAACTAAAGGTGATTGATGTGTGAAAACACATGCATGTTGTGTACAGAAATACTGGGCTAATCGTTCAAAAAGTGATTTACGCATAGTCTTGTGAATACCCGAAAGTCCGCACAGCATCGTATGTTGTTTGGAAGAGACCGCCATATGGATGCGCTGACAAAACTAAATGGCTTCTGGCCAAGGGAAGTACGCAAATGTGGACGATTTAATTGAGAAGTTGAAGATGCTCTAGTATTATAGTGAGAAGGTTTGGGCCAAGTGAATTTTTCGTCTAGCAGAGAGAGTTGATATACCTAATTCTTTATGGGCAGAAGAAGCAGAATAATCTCTACGTCTGTGAAGGACAGTTCTACACGCAAAGTTTAAAAGTGTTTCTAACCGATGGCTTTCCTCTTTAGTGCAAACAGACCACACATTGTCACAAAGTCAAATAAGGGGAAGAGTGTATGATTTGAGGTAGAGAAGAAGAAGAGGTCGGGGGAGAAACCAAGAGAGGCGACGTAGAAGGTTGAGACTACGAGTAACCTTGTTACAAACAATCTCAATATGATCTCCCCACGATAAGGTATCATTTACTACTACTCCAAGAAATTTGAACTTATGACCCTGCTCAATGTCTACAGTTTCTACTTTGAGAGCTAATTTGTCACTAACTTTTTTTCTTGCAGAGTGAATCAACATGCTTTTGGTTTTGGAGATGTTTAGTTTTAGGCCATTTTGTTGTAACCACAAATTTGCTAAATCAAGAGTGAGTTGGAGAGAGGAGTTTAGTTCCTGAATTATCAGAATATTATCACTAATTAGGAAAATGATTGTGTCATTTGGAAAAAGTACAGTGGAATTTGATGGAAGAACAGAAGGCAGGTCATTTATGAAAGCAGAAGAAAGGGTTGGGTCTAGTGTGGAGCCTTGCGGAACCCCATTGGTAGGGAAACAAAGAGTGGAATACTCATTTTCAACACGGGTTTGATGGCAACAGTTAGAGAGATAAGAATTAAACCAGGCAATTGTGGAAGGAGACAGACCGAGGCGAGAGAGTTTCCAAAGAAGCAAATTGTGACTTACAGTGTCAAAAGCCTTGGAAATGTCTAAAAACACTACTCCCACATATTTCTTGTTATCAAGCACTTTATACCATTGGTCAAGGCAAAAAGGAAGAGATTACTAAGAGTGATTTTGTTGAAAGCCAGATTGAAATGGGAATAAAAGATCATTTTGGTTTAGATGTGAAAAAAGTCGTTTTTGGACATGTTTTTCAAGAAGTTTACTGGCAACAGGAAGAAGAGAGATAGGACGATAGTTTGAAGGAGTGGTTCGATCACCTGATTTATGTAATGGAACAACACAGTACACACAGTACACACAGTACACACAGCACACACAGTACACACAGTACACACAGTACACACAGTACACACAGCACACACAGTACACACAGTAGGATTACACACACAGCACACACAGCACAAACAGTACACACAGTAGGATTGCACACACTATATGAACACACAAACAAACAACAAACATCTTGGGTAGAGGTTGTCTTCTGGCAACTGTTGACCTTGTTGACCTTCTAGTGGTAGACGGGATGGTGGTTGCCGTGTTAACAGTTGTCTCCCCCCGACTCCTCCTGGAGCTGTGGTCTGAGGGAATCTGGTAGTCAGGGAGATCAGAGTCATTATCCTCATCCTCACTGGACCACCTATCCACAATTTGAGGTTTCTTGATGGCAGCTACAGAACATGGCACAAAAGACACGCTATCAGTAGAGGAATAGGGAGGGGAGGGGAGGGGATGAAAGTGGAGAGGAAGGAGCTAGGTTGAGGAGAAGAGGAGGAAATAGAGGCGGAAAGAGGACCATCGGTGGAGGATAAGAGGCCACACAACTCACCTGCCCTTACACTGCTGGATCTCCGAGGAGCAGGAGGAGGCTGAACACAACTGTCCATCATCTTCAGAAAGTCATCACTGTCTTCAGGTCTGAGTGAAGGAGGAGCAGTCATTTGTGTGTGTGTATATGTGTGTGTGTGTATGTGTGTGTGTGTTGTGTGTGTGTGTGTGTGTGTGTGTGTGTGTGTGTGTGTGTGTGTGTGTGTTTGCATGTGTGTGTGTGTGTGTGTGTGTGTGTGTGTGTGTGTGTGTGTGTGTGTGTGTGTGTGTGTGTGTGTGTGTGTGCTGTGTGTGTGTGTGTGTGTTTGCATGTGTGTGTGTGTGTGTGTGTGTGTGTTGTGTGTGTGTGTGTGTGTGTTTGCATGTGTTTGCGTGTGTGTGTGTGTGTGTGTGTGTGTGTGTGTGTGTGTGTGCATGCCAGTGTCTGCATGTCAACGGCAGAATGCAACCACATATGAAAACACTGAACTAACGATAATGTCTTGATCCTATCCTTCTTCAATTTCTTATGCAAAGTCTAAAGCCAAAAGAAACAAGGCCACAATATCCTGGAAATCAACCGCTCACTACAATGGGCTAGACCTCAGGAAGCAAGATGTACTGGTATACGTATGTATGTACAGTGTGTACATTCAGACATGTACTGTACAGTGTGTACATTCAGACATGTACTGTACAGTGTGTACATTCAGACATGTACTGTACAGTGTGTACATTCAGACATGTACTGTACAGTGTGTACATTCAGACATGTACTGTACAGTGTGTACATTCAGACATGTACTGTACAGTGTGTACATTCAGACATGTACTATACAGTGTGTACATTCAGACATGTACTGTACAGTGTGTACATTCAGACATGTACTGTACAGTCTGTACA
>CAUJGJ010000487.1:7500-10000 GCA_963170055.1 Halisarca cf. caerulea
ATATTCATGGCAACCTTCCTCACCAACGAATCCACAGTTTTCTTACTCACAATCCCATGCCTGCCACACACAATACAATAATAGCTTGGGGTTGCCTGGGGTTACACGAGTTGCCATGAAAACTGGCATTACCATAGTAACAGCTCAGTCCGCACATATTCACAAAAGTAAACGGTTGAAAAAAAATGTCGTTGGTGCACACACACACAGTCTGGCTTTCAGAGTGGTTGGGTTGCTAGAGGGAAGGCCGTACTGAGTGGACCTCTATAATCTACCCACATGTTGAGACCTCCCCATCATTGTAGACTGTACTGAGTGGACCTCTATAATCTACCCACATGTTGAGATCTCTCCATCATTGTAGACTGTACTGAGTGGACCTCTATCATCTACCCACATGTTGAGATCTCCCCATCATTTTAGACTGTACTGAGTGGACCTCTATCATCTACCCACGTGTTGAGATCTCCCCATCATTGTAGACTGTACTGAGTGGACCTCTATCATCTACCCACATGTTGAGATCTCCCCATCATTGTAGACTGTACTGAGTGGACCTCTATCATCTACCCACGTGTTGAGATCTCCCCATCATTGTAGACTGTACTGAGTGGACCTCTATCATCTACCCACGTGTTGAGATCTCCCCATCATCGATCAGAGATGCCCTGTGAATGTGAAATGCGATGAAGTGGGGAAGTCCTAGTTTGTGATAGTCTAGCTGTGGTCAGTTGTGACCTGTTGAGTTGTGAACACTAGAGACAAGTGGTATGGATGTGGTGTTGAGGGCAGTGTCAGGAATTCACCATAGGGGCAGCCCACAGATTGCAGGGGAGTTCTATCACTGAGGGAGATCACGAAACACATAGGATTATAGATATGATGGAATCCAAGTCATGTGATTTGCACATGACTGTGTGAATATGTGTGTGTGTGTGTGTGTGTGTGTGTGTGTGTGTGTGTACGTGTGTGTGTGTGTGTGTGTGTGTGTGTGTGTGTGTGTGTGTGTGTGTGTGCACGCGCGCATGCGTGTATGCGTATGCATGTGTGTGCGTGTTTGTTACTAAAACAGCATGTTTATGTAGAAATGTTCTAATTGGGACTTCACATAGAACTCATGTAAAGGGTTTACATACGTGCCCCAGAGGAGTCCCTACACAAACAATCTTAAAAGTTTTCGTTCAAATGTGCAAACTCAAGTGGGAATGTTTGAGGCGAATCAAAGCTTGCATGAGATCACTGCGGACGGCCACAGTTTACACACACACGATGCTCAGTTTGTGCTGCACTTGCAACATGCCTCCTTCCTCTATCATCTATGTATGGCCTCAGTTTGGAGGAGTGGACAAACAATGTACATAACTGGTATATGTGCACGTGTGTATGCACGCAGCTCGGACTATAAGCGGGACAGATAAGAGCATACAATACAAACAGGAACTGCAGAAGGACCTTATGATGTTGTTGTTGGAGACGGCGTTGGTGAGGGATCGTAGGGCGGTCACCTCTCGTAGGACATGCGGAGGAATTCCGTTGACGTCGACATCATAATAGTGCATTCGCTTCAGAGCAACTTCCAGCTTCTTCTCTCTGTCGAACCCTTTGTAAACCTTTCCACATGCACCCTTTCCGAGCATCCTCTGGATTTCGTAACGGTCTCCCAACTCCCCCTCCAGAGACGAACGTTCTTCCGGTTCTATTTCGTTCCCCTGGGCCTGCATTGTCTCGCCAGCTCTTGCCCTGCATGTTGAAGAAAATGCCTTTCAAACCTTTGCAAACTTGGAAGGAACTCCGATCCCCGCACATACACACCCCCAGAACAGTCACTCACGTTGTCCAAGAAATGGTTTATCTTCCCGTCAGCTGTTGAGATCAGCTGGTATTTCAATGGAGGAATAATGAATATTCATGAAGAAAAGATGTTTGTTGCAAACAGCTGATGGATTGTGACCAGATCCTATGAATACAATTAGCACAGATATTTTTCCATCATCATCATCATCATCTTTCCCTTGGATTTGAACACTTTAGTTCTCCCTCCTTCTATGACTTGTAGGACAGTAAACTTCATCCACACTGTAGGCGGGCAAGGCCGGGCAAGCCCAACCGAGCTTGCAGTCCTTGGGTGCAATGGTGCAGTTTGCTAAAACCTAGATACGGAAGAATCCGAAGTTATCCTGTGATAGTCACTCCGAATATCCAAAATGGCTTCTGAAGAGCTGCTATTGTAAAGTTTGGATACAAGCAAAAGGAGACCCTGTGTATTGTGCTAAGATGGAAGGTTGTGACGTGATTAGCAAAGCCTTGAAGGACCAAGGTGTTCAATACGTCTTCGGCATCGTCGGTGTGCCGGTTGTTGAACTTGCAGTAGCCTTTCAGAATGCCGGGCTGACCTACATCGGAATGAGGAACGAGCAAGCGGTTAGCCCGCCCGTTGCGTGAAGTTACGCACGTTTTATTGCATCTGCACATTTTGTCTGCCATCTTTGTTGCAATTGTT
>CAUJGJ010000487.1:22500-27500 GCA_963170055.1 Halisarca cf. caerulea
ACTCCTGGTCAGCACATTCCTGGTCAGCACACACTCCTGGTTGGCACACATTCCTGGTCAGCACACACTCCTGATTAGTACACACTCCTGGATAGCACACACTCCTAGTCAGAAAACACTCCTGGTCAGAAAACACTCCCGGTTAGTATATGTGTAATAGGAAATGATCCATTTTCAAGTTTATCACTGGTTAAATGGAAACTAATGAACACAAACCCAATACATATGTGTACAAGATATGATAAGAGGCATCAAACAATGTGTGTGGATTCAGGACAGTGTACTAACATAAGAACTTTCACTTAAGATGATCTCCATACCAACATATGTGCCTTCCAAGTGTGAGCACACACTCGTGGTTAGTACACACTCCTGGTTAGCACACACTCCTGGTTAGCACACACTCCTGGTTAACACACACTCCTGGTTAGTACACACTCCTGGTTAGTACACACTCCTGATTAGCACACACTCCTGGTTGGTACAAACTCCTCGTTGGTACACACTCCTGATTAGCACACACTCCTGGTTAGCACACACTCCTGGTTAGAACACACACTCCTGGATAGTACACACTCCTGGTTAGTAAACATTCCTGGTTGGCACACACTCCTGGTTGGTACACACTGCTGATTAGCACACACTCCTGGTTAGCACACACTCCTGGTTAGTACACACACACTCCTCCCCCCACTCAGTCATATCCCCCCCCCCCCACTCAGTCAAATCCTCTCACCTACTCACTCAAATCCCACCTACTCACTCAAATCCCACCTACTCACTCAAATCCTCCCACCCACTCACTCAAATCCTACCCCCACTCACTCAAATCCTCCCACCTACTCACTCAAATCCTACCCCCACTCACTCAAATCCTCCCCCCTACTCACTCAAATCCTACCCCCACTCACTCAAATCCTCCCCCCTACTCACTCAAATCCTCCCCTGGAGCCTCAAACTCCATCTCGACTGACGGGGCATAGTGACAGTTCCCGCTCACTCCCATTTCTGACAGCTGAAGAATGGTCTGGTTGCTAAGGAGATTACCCTTAAAAGGAGTTCCATACACCTAACAGAAGAAAAGGGGAATACGTACAGTGGAACCTGTGTAATGTGGACACCTTGGGGACCACGAAAGTGTCCTGATTACAGAGGTGTCCTGAATAGCAGGGCTCACTGTACATGTATGTCCATATGCTTGTGTGTGTATGTGTGTGTGTGTGTGTGTGTGTGTGTGTGTGTGTGTGTGTGTGTGTATGTGTGTGTGTGTGTGTGTGTGATTGTGCATGTGTGTGTGATTGTGCATGTGTATGTGTTTGTGTGTGTGTGTGTGTGTGTGTGTGTGTGTGTGTGTGTGTGTTTGTGTGTGTGTGTGTGTGTGTGTATTTGTTGTGCACACACACACACATGCACACACAATAAAAGCCTTCACTCACAAGGATATCGTCAAAAAGAAAAAAGTGACGTTTCTTTGGTCCTTTCCTACAAATCTTGGTCAGTACTCCCTCCCTCACAAAACACCTCCCTGGAACAAAGAGGTTCTGCGGACAGGAGGGACAGAGGGAACAAGATCATATAACGCACTGTGGACAAAGACAAGAAACGGATAGGGAGTTGGAAATGGTTACAGTTGACTTCAAGTGAAAACAAAGACTGAAGTACGTATGTACAGGTGCTATATCACCACCCAACCCACTCGCTAGTCTCGTGTAGCCAGACCATACTTGCCATACACGGCTAGTATGGCGAGTAGGGTTTGGCTACACGAGACTACCCAATTGCTACTGTGTACAGGAGAAATGCTTTGCAGAAGGGAAACTACTGTGTCCTGCCGTCGTCCAGGCTAACATGTTTTGGCTGCTTTATACAGTGACCACTATAGACAGGTGGCTGCTCTATACAGTGACCACTGTAGACAGGTGGCTGCTTTACACAGTGACCACTGTAGACAGGTGGCTGCTTTACACAGTGACCACTATAGACAGGTGGCTGCTTTATACAGTGACCACTGTAGTAGACAGGTGGCTGCTTTGTACAGTGAGAACTGGAGAAATGTTTCCAAGTATGGAGAATCTATTTCACATCTGAAAGGAAGACAAGGAGAGAGAAACGTCTGGTGGAGCTACAAGAAAAGAGCACTAACGCGCTAGGACCTCGTATCGCGCGGGAACACTCACAAATGGAGCGCGTAATACTACACCCAGAACGAGGTGGTGAAGCTGCATTGCTTGCAAACGTCACGTACCTCTCCCTTGGCGAACTTGGACTGTATCTCCTTGATTCTGGCGATGTTGAACTCCGTAGCTGCCATCCCATCGGGCTGACTCCTCCTCGTACCAGGACTACTCGAACTGGTCATTGACATTTCTCAAGGAACTCGAAAGCAATTCACTTTCAGAAAGTCAACGGAATATCCAAGGAAACCTAATAGATTGTAAATCAACCTTATCGACGTTCCTTGTTAGCTGCTCGATGATCTACCGGGCACCTTGGCGCACCTCTACTCTTTAGGACGCCATTTACTTCTTCCGTGCACAGATTGCAGGTCGATCACTTCATATGTGGGGCTAGTATCCGGAGTCCTGTATTCTCTCAGTAATCTCACAGTTGATTTACTTCAGTAGCTCATTTACATCTATTATACTATCCTACTGTGTATGTTTGAATATTCTGTTGATATAGTAATCTCACAGTCGGACAAGAAGCCGTCTATAGAGCAACGCCTGGAAATATTATGGTGAGCTACTGTTTGCAAAGCAAATCGTTTTCAATCTTATCTGGTGTGTAGCTGTGGTAATTATGCAGCCTTCATCTCATTTCTCTGAACAGGCGAGTGACTTCGGATTGAACGATTCCCACGAGGAGCAGATTGTAAATTTCCTAAGATTTTCCAGACTAAAGCGCGGGGAAGCGACTAAAGCTATTGAAAATGCATTCCAAGGAGTAGTAGACAGTCGCCTTGTGGAGGAGACGTACACTGTCGACGAAGTGAAGGATATTTTGTCCAGTTTAGAAGGCGTCACTCGAGCAGACGTTGAAAGCGAACTCATTTACTCTTCACACACGAGTGTTTTGGTCCTAAAGCAGGCATGCGAGCAGGCAGAGAAGTGGCATCTGAAACTGAACCCGAATATCTCTGAATTGGAGAACAGGTTAGCCTGCTATGTGTGTGTGTGTGTGTGTGTGTGTGTGTGTGTGTGTGTGTGTGTGTGTGTGTGCGTGTGTGTGTGTGTGTGTGTGTGTCCCAGCATGTCACCCTTCACTAGTGCTTGTGCATGTGCATACAATAACATCACTCTTTATAACCCTTTCATTGTTCTCAGAGAGCAAATTCAAAAAGTTGCAAGGTTTGAAGCATTGAAATTCAGCGATGACTTAAAGGTGTGTGTGCACGTACGCATGTGCACATGTGTGTGTGTGTGTGTGTGTGTGTGTGTGTGTGTGTGTGTGTGTGTGTGTGTGTGTGTGTGTGTGCAAAGCAATTAATATTATGCCTTTGTACTTTTGTGTGCTGTATAAATGTACCTGTATATGTATTTTTGTGAAAAAATGGAAGGGTGTGGTCTGGCTACACAAGACTAGTCCCTACATACATACATGTGAGCTGTGTGCATGTACCTGCATGTACTGTACGTACACATGTACATACATGTGTGCTAATGTACTTGCTGTCGTGACAATGCTGTCTGCATTCTCTCCTCAGTCTTCGTCTTCTGTGCTGGGAGGAAGAAGATTGGAGCCTTTGAATGAGAGTGGGGGATCTGCCCTCTTGCAGCTGGTGTGTTTAGGTGCATGCCACCCGCCGTCCTACAGCTGGTGTGTTTAGGTGCATGCCACCCGCCGTCTGGCAGCTGGTGTGTTTAGGTGCATGCCACCCGCCGTCCTACAGCTGGTGTGTTTAGGTGCATGCCACCCGCCGTCCTGCAGCTGGTGTAGTGAAACCTCTCTAATCTGCTGAACCTGCTAATTTGCCCTATTTTCTAAAAATCAAATTACAATGCATGTACTGAGTGGCAGATGGGAACGGTGTCACTGCACTTCTTCCCATGCTTCTGACAGACTGTCAGGGAGGTCCAACATCAGCCTGACATGATCTGACATGCGTACAGCCTCACTTTCAGCCTAGACTATGTACAGTTGACTCTCCAATGGATTGGCTGTGTTTTCGGACTGTGTGATTTCAGCTGCTTTGTCCTTTGTATGGATGTTGTCCTGTATTTGGAAGCTCGAAATGTATTAGAAGCACATGGGAGAAATACTTTTGGGTCTTGAGATGTCCTTTGTAGAGAGGTTTATTATACTGTGTCCTTATTTCTGAGAGTCCTCTATTGGTGTGTGTGTGTGTGTGTGTGTGTGTGTGTGTGTGTGTGTGTGTGTGTGTGTGTGCTGTGTGCTGCATGCCATGTGTGTGTGTGGTGTACATGCACATCATGTATTGACAGTAGTGCTGCTACATTTGCTGTAGGAAATTGATCGACTTAAGGAGGACAACAAGCGATTGTCTTCCAGATTGTCCCAAGCAGAGACCACTGTCAAGGATGCCATTGCAAAGAAGGACAAGCTACAAAAACAACTGCAGGAGATACAGCAGTCGACTACACCTCAGGAGACTGCAGGGGAGGTGTGTGTGTGTGTGTGGTGTGTGTGTGTGTGTGTGTGTGTGTGTGTGTGTCAGTGCTAATGTAGATATCTGCAAAATCTTGAAATCTTCAAAATAAACCCTTCCTATAGTTTCCAGTTTGTGGTACGTCACATGACACAGGTGTCGTCATCCCTCTCATTTGTTGTAGTCGGATGAACTGACCAGACTTCATCAAGAGGTGAGCGACCTGAAGGCAGAGCTCTCCGCAACAAAATCAACCCCAGTTGTTCTGGACACTGGGAAATTGGAGAGAGAACTAGAAATGCGCTGTCAAGAGTTACTCAAAGTCAATGCTGAACTGGAGACAGTAAAATCTGTGAGTGTTGGAGCTGTGTGTGGTCACATGTATGTCACATGA
>CAUJGJ010000487.1:32500-40000 GCA_963170055.1 Halisarca cf. caerulea
TTCTGCCAATGCCCTTTCCACTGTTCGAGTTGCTCTCTCCATAAAATTCACGAAATCAGATGACAGGAGAATCTGATCTCGTTCTTCTTCGGTTAGTTCTCGTTTCGCTTGTATTTCTGGTTGTAAAAACAAGACAACAAGTACAGTGCTGCTGTACTGCAGTGACATGTTAAATGCACCTCGCAATCAAGCAAGATACATACCTCCCAAAGGCTGTGGAAACTACTCAGTCAGCACAGCTTGAACTACAACTTTGGACTGTAACTCCAACTTATGTACAAGCAAATATTGCCAAATTGTGTCAAGATGAGCATTAGGAGACCCACAAAATTAGCTCTCTCTATCAGAAGTTCTTCTTATCAGGATATAGTAATACACGTACAGTACTACAGCAAACCAAAAAGGGCTAGGAAACTAGTTAGGTTAAGCAGTATTTGTCTAAAGATTACTCTTCTTAACGAGATTCTTCGGCACTTGTACAAAGAAGAGAATGCAGTCCCAAACGGGAGCTCACCATCTTCTAAAGGTGGTTCTTCGTGTTTGATTTCTTCCACAACTTTCACTTCAGCAACGACAGATGTTTGTTCCATAAACCCTTCTTCATCTTCATCTTCCCCGGGAACTATCTCAGCTACAGCGTCCGTCTGTGTGTGCTTGTCATAAACAGCTACCTCCTTGGGTTTAATGGAGACGGGGGCAAGGTGGTCCAGTATCAACTTAGCCTTTCTCCTGCAGATGGACACAATAAGTTGGTTGCTATGGCAAAACCAGGGCAATCCCACACCTCATTAACCCAACATATCATTGATCCAGTTAACTAAGAAACTTTTCTTATCACAGTAAAATCTCTCTGAGCTGTGCCTCTGTGAGTCGGCCACTGTATAAACCGGTCATTTCATCTGGTCCCAAAAGCCCATTCACATATTGGAATGGACCCATCTATTCCAGCCACCTCCCCAGTGTGGCCAAATTTCTTGGTCCCGAGGTGGCCGGATTGTAGGGGGTTCCCTACATCATAGCTAATCACCTGATATCTACGTGGGTGGATCAGACCACAGAGACAGGACATATGTAACATTTTGATGTGGAAAGAGGCTACAAGTGTATTAGATTAGATCTATCTCAATGATCCTGATGCCACACACCATAGTCATGATGTTAAAATAGTAAGCTGCTGGAAATAGTTAAAAGTTATCACTACAATATTACCCTACCTCTCGGTCTCTCTCTCTCTCTCTCTCTCTCTCTCTCTCTCTCTCTCTCTCTCTCTCTCACACACACACACACACACACACACACACACACACACACACACACAAATACATGGACATACATGTGTATGCACACACACGCATGCACGCATGCACATACAGACACACAAATACATGTTTACGCACACATGTATGCACACACACACACACACACACACACACACACACACACACACACACACACAAACTCCCTAACGCCATGATGACACTTAATATGCACTGCAGTAATTCGAGATAACATAGCACATACGTCCGTACGTACGTATAATTATAGCTCTACGCAGCGAGAATGAAATCGACACACACTGCCACAACGCACTTTACGACTACCGTAGGCTTCGTATCTTCTTCATTTTTCTTCACTTCCGGCTTCTCTTCTGGTACCTTTTCCTGTCCCGTTGGTGGTCCAATCAAGTCATTGACGAAATCCTCTAATGCCGCCCTTTCTTTGTCTTTACCTGAACCAACACCGCCATCCACGGGCTTTTTGAGAGACTAAAATGCAAACAGAAGCAAAAAACGTTCACTGTAAGTGCAAATCTCCAGACATTCTTTCGCAAACAATCGTCGTTGGGGAGTCATGTCATGCGAAGGCGCTGACTTCAAAACGAAAACTAATGGAAATTACCTCCTTTGCTGCAACTACTCTGTCCTTATCAACTTTCCTTCTACGAAGTTCCTCTAATCTTTGCCGTTTTTTCTCAACCTCCTTCTTCAGGTCGGCGGACATTTTTACCTTGTGGTGAAACCCTATAATCAACATTTTGTGTAGGCGTTTATTTATTGGTCCTAAAGGCGTCTATCGAATATGCGGTGGAGAAAACGAAGTTTCATTTATAACAAGTGAAAAACAACATTGTCTAGCTGCTTATGGTTTGAGAATGAAATGCACACCACACATGATGCTACAAACACAGCAGAGCAGATCACACAGTCATAATGTAGACACAAGCAAGTACTGATGATCCAAGCCTATCACCTTGCCACAACATCGCCCACAAACCTTAGGTAGAAGCTGTTCGGTACTTATTAAGCAATTTATAATTGTAGTACTATAATTAATGCAATGCAAGTATAGCTGATAAAATATTTACAAAGTACTAATTCCATTGTCTCTGATCCAGACCCTTTGCTTCAGCTAGGGACATGAGATATTCTGACAATTACATGGTATGAAAATTGATGTCATTAATCTTTTGATTAAAAACAAATTCAACGGACACATACATACAAACACACATTGATCGGCCAATGAGCACTTTAATAAATACACATACAATCAGGTTGCAAATGAAACCCACATACACAGAGCCGCACGTAAATATTCAAGGAAAGGGCATAAAATACTAGAAAAGACTTTGCCACAACTTTTAACATTAATTCAACTCAAGATAAGCATGCAGTGTGTGTGTGTGTGTGTATACAACTTGGCAGCAACAGAAGGTCTAGTTCTCGTCTTCAGAAGCTGGGCTATCTTTGTCTTCAGAGTCGGAGTGCAACAGAGCTGCATATCTGCTAGGGTGGCTGAAGGTCTGGGGGGGGGGGGGGGGACCAAGATGAGAACTTTGACAAACAGACAACTATAAATAATATAAATAAATAAATATATATATATATATATATATATATATATATATATATATATACAATAAAACTTGTTTACAACGACACCCTTGGTGCCACTAAAATGTGCTGTTATAACCAAGTTGTTGTTGTAACCAGGACATTTAGTACAGAGACCATTGATATTGTAACCAGGATATTTAGTACAGAGACCATTGAATCCGTTCCTGCCATGTGTGTTGTTGTAAAGAGATTGATGTTGTAAACAGTGGCTTTGTAACCAAGTTTCACTGTATATATATAGTAGAATCTCTGAATGAAGGACGCTTTGGGCAGCCTCTTTGCGTCCTTTGTAAGGAGGTTGTCCTCTTTGGGAGATTCAAAATGTATTGGAACTACAGGGGAAAATACCCTGGAACCTCAAGCCGTGTCCTTTGTAGGGATACTGTCCATATTTCAGAGTTTCACTAATATTTACCCACAGAAATACTCAATAGGTAGAGGAATCTTGAAAGCACATTAAATTATCACGGGCAAAACTATTCATGTTTTTCTTAGGGTCTACCGAATCCAAAAAATGGTTGCTGACAATGCCACGTCTTGTACCACATGGAGATGCAGTTGAAACCCCAAGGAAAAAAACAAAAACCTCCTACACTAACTGCACAGTCTCCACACAGAGGACACAAAGAGGAACCTCTTATAACAAACTCTCTGACCAGCAGAACTTATCTACAATATGTGATGCTGCTTTCGTGGGTCCAGATTGATTGTCGTGGATGCACACAAAACAACCTCTAAATAGTGGAAACCTTCATATAACAAACCATTTTTCAGGTCACAAAGAGTTCATTATGGAGATATTCCACTATATTTTAACCCAAGAAAACTGATCCTCGAAACTAAAACTACACATACGTATGGTACCTCTCACAGCACACAGGGGATTGTGATAACCTGACGACATATAACACAAAAAAAACAATATAATACAAACAATGTTGATGATTTGACCCTAAAATACTGACATAAATACCATAAGGACTGGGACCTTGGATAATTGGACACTACATCCGCTAACAACACACTGGTTCAAACAACTGACTATCACTTACAGGTCCCTCCTCCTCAAATCTGTCCCCTGCTTTCTTCCCTTCCAAATGTTCTTTGGACTCAATTTTCTCTTTTCCATCTTCAAATTGTGGGTGTGGCTTGTTGCTTGGTGTCTTGCTATCTTTATCTTCATGGCTACTAGAATCTTTCCGTCTATCACCATGGTAATCATGTTTATCTCTATACCTGTCTCCCCGTCTATCACCATGATGATCACCATGATCGCGTCTGCCTCCTCTATGTTCATATCTATCTCGTCTATCACCATGACGATCCTCTGAATCACCATCACTCCATTTTCGACCTTGACGACCATCAGATTTTCCCCTGTCGCCATGACTACTTCGATCTCCACGATCACCACGGTCTCCATAGCTACCTCTATCTCCCCGTTCACCACGGTTTCCATAGCTACCTCTATCTCCACGTTCACCACGGTCTCCATAGCTACCTCTATCTCCACGTTCACCACGGTCTCCATAGCTACCTCTATCTCCACGTTCACCACGGTTTCCATGGCTACCTCTATCTCCACGGTCACCATAGCTACCTCTGTCACCACGGTCTCCATAGTTACCTCTGTCACCACGGTCACCACGGTCTCCATAGCTACCTCTATCTCCACGTTCACCACGATCTCCATAGCTACCTCTATCTCCACGGCTACCTCTGCTACTTTCACCACCCCTACAGCAGAACATCAAAATGTCAACAAAATACAAAAACACGCTCTGCCTATCACGGAAACTGCACGAAATTATCTCAAATCAAATAAAACTGTGCTTATACATTGGTGTGTGTGTGTGTGTGTGTGTGTGTGTGTGTGTGTGTGTGTGTGTGTGTGTGTGTGTGTACGTGTGTGTACGTGTGTGTGTGTACGTGTGTGTACGTGTGTGCATGTGGTGTGTGTGTGTGTGTGTGTGTGTGTGTGTGTGTGTGTGTGTATGTGTGTGTGTGTGTGTGTGTGTGTGTGTGTGTGTGTGTGTGTGTGTGTGTGTGTGTGTGTGTGTGATGCATGTGCAAACACACTCACAAAACACACCTCTTAACATGTGCCTTATCCCTGCTCTTCCTCCAGTCGTCTTCTATTCCAGAGCGTTCTTTTTCCTTCTCCTTCTCCCTTCTCAAGGCTTCTTGTTCTCGTTCTCTTTCTTCCTTTTCCTTTAATTTCTTCTCTTCTGCAAGTATCTTCTCTTCTTCTTCCTTCCGTCGCAGTTTTTCCTCTACCATCAATTCCTTGGTGGCTGTATCAACTGGTTTGGCTCCACCGAATATGGAGGCCTGGGAGCCGGGGGAAAGTTCAGACTCTGGTTCCACTGGTTTAGATCGCGGTTGTAACTGAAGCTTTGGACGCTCTAGTCAATGAGAGGGGGAAGGAGGGGTGAGGGGTGGGACATGAGAGGGGGAGGGTGGGGTGTTGTGGGGCATGAGAGGGGGAGGGTGGGGTGTTGTGGGACATGAGAGGGGGAGGGTGGGGTGTTGTGGGACATGAGAGGGGGAGGGTGGGGTGCTGTGGGACATGAGAGGGGGAGGGTGGGGTGCTGTGGGACATGCTACAGTGCATGAAATATGGATTGCCACTGGACAAATGTCCGAGCATGATGACACTAAATTACCCAACTCCCTTTTTGACCAGAATATGTATGTACATACGTAACTGCTGCACATAGCGCATGTATAGTATGGATGTATTTCAAACCCAACCACCTGCATACACATGTACATACGCATCCTGAGCATTATTATCACTAAATTGGCCACTCCAGATAATATCATGTACAGCTTTCACAGTGTGTACACACGCAGCTCACCTTTGGGTCGATCTCTGTCACTGTCCATCTCGCGACGATATGTATCTCTTTCGCTGGGCCTTCCAAAATCTCTCCTTCTGTCCCTATCGTCAAACCGCCTCCCCCCTCTCGGAGAGTGACCCCGCCCTCTTCTGTTTCCGCCATAGTCGTCATATCTGTCATGCTGCCACCTATCATCACCACGGCGATCACCATGGCGATCACCATAGTTGTCATCACGATCTCTGCTTTCGTATCTATCTCGATCATCATAGTGATCTCGGCCATCAAATCTGTCCCTACCCCCTCGGGGTGGGGAGTCATAGTCCTGTCTACGACCTGAAGACTGCCACCTACCCCCTCTGTCAGACCCTCTGTCATTGTAACCTCTTCGGGGGGAAGGCCCCCTTTCATAATTGTCCCTAGGGGAATTCCCTCTCCAACCTGTGCAAGAAAACATCAAGACAGGGAGGCTAAAGTCATACACACATAATCTGCACACTAGAACACACTAATCTGTACACTAGAACACACTAATCTGTACACAGGCTAGTACGATTCTGTACATTGGCATACGTATACATAAGTACCATATGTACCAATTCACTACACATACTAATCTGTACACTAGGGTGCACTAATCTGTACCCTAGGGCATACCAATCTGTACACTAGAGTGTATCAATCTGTACACTAGGGTGCACTAATCTGTACCCTAGGGTGCACTAATCTGTACACTAGGGTGTACTAATCTGTACGCTAGGGCATACTAATCTGTACACTAGGGTGCACTAATCTGTACACTAGGGTGTACCAATTAGTACACCATCACATATATACGTACGTACTTCTGCTTTCATCCGATGGTCTCCTCCAGTCTGAGGTGTCATCAGAGTGATTGAATCTCCTGTTGTATCCCCTGGAGTCATCGTCCCCACCGTCTGAGGCATTGGCCAGGTCAATGCGAATAGGACGGTTGGACACCATCTACAGTATGGTGAGGTAGTCAGAACTGAATACACACACACACACACACACACACACACACACACACACACACACACACACACACACACACACACACACTTCCGCATTTAGCTGTAGTGCTGCCAGTAAGCTCTCGACGTCCCTGAATTCTGCATATCCAAATCCTTTTAACCTGTCAGTTCCACTGTCCGTGGGGAGTCTGATGTTGCTCACCTAATAACAACATACACACCAGTGTTAACACATAGCATGCATATGTACATACATACGTACATAGGTACATACATACGTACATATGTACATACATACGTACATAGGTACATACATATATATTATACATACGTAGGCATGCACATCCATTAACACATACAATGCACAGGGTTTTTTTTAGAGAGGGGCAGGGGGGGCACTTCGCCCCCCCCCCCCCCCCCCCCGAGATGGATCATGCCCCCCTGCGTGTGAGCAGATGGGTACATGGCTAGCCCCCCCTAAAGTGTAGCAAGTTTCAATATGCCCCCCTCGGCATTTTTTTCTAGAAATATCCCTGCATGTATTATAATTGAATACAGTCAGATCTCACTCATCCACACACATCCGTTCTGGATGAAACTGCAGATAAAGTGAGGGAACTAGATAAATGAGGGAGCAGTAGTATAGTGTACAGTAGGGTTATTGCTGATTTTCGCTCCAATATAAACTACCATGGAAGGTGAGGGAACATGATATGTGCAGTGTGGATAAGTGAGGTCTCGCTGTACAGGATTCTGGTGAGGTGC
>CAUJGJ010000487.1:45200-47700 GCA_963170055.1 Halisarca cf. caerulea
TCTTAGAAAGTTGCTGCTGTGCGCTCACGATCAAGGAAAATAGTCAATGGAGCAAAGGTGCTCTGACGCGGTATTGTGCAATCCGTGTGCCGCCGGCCATTTTGACTCCACAAGAAGACAATGTTGATTTTCGCGGATTATACTTTTCGCGGATGGCCACTGATCCGCGAAAAGCGCGAAAGTTTAGTACCGCGAAAGTTTCGGTCCATACGGTAATCATCATGTGATTATCATGTGGTCATCATGTGAGTGTCCTGTGCATGTCAAGCACTTGGTATGTGGTTGTCATGGGAACATCATGTAAGTATGTGCATGTGATGCAGCTCTTCAGGACTAGGGACGCAGCCTTTAGTGATCACCCGGTCAATGCTTCAAGGGAAGGTGTTTGGAGCTGGCTACCCAAGTGCTCCCACAGTCACTTTGGAGGAGTTCTTTGACCAGCAGTACAAGAAGATGATGGAGGAACAAAGGTGGAGGTATTGTTTTTGTACAGAAATCCGCACAGTTTGCAGCACCCATCCATTCAACCTGCAGGTCATCACAGACCCAGACTGCATCTGCTAAGAGCAAACCTTCAGAAGATGATATTGAGAAGGATTTGAATATTGAAGACAGTGATAGTGAGGAAGCCTTGAGGAAGGATCGGGAATGGGATAAATTCAAAGATGGTGAGCTTGTGTGTGTGTGTGTGTGTGTGTGTGTGTGTGTGTGTGTGTGTGTGTGTGTGTGTGTGTGTGTGTGTGTAATGAGCACATGTGTGCTTTGGTGTGTAAACGTGCACTGTATTAGCAGTGTTGCCACACCAGGCCAGTTAAAATGTGGTTTCGTGTGTCTCCCTCTTTCTCTCTCCAGATCACAAGCGTGGAAGTGGGAACAGACAAAACATGGGCTGACCAGCTGCTTTACTAGTTCCAAACCACTTCTGCCTGCTGCCAAATGTCACATAATTTGTCTTCACTCCGTGTATATACGTACATAACCGAATGGAAATACAATTTATTAATGCACAAGCGCGTTTCATGCATTGCTGTATTGGAGTGGTTGGAATATCTATGCTATTTACATTGAAATGTACTGATTTTTAGCAGTGTGTGGAAATTCTATTTTTGTTTTATGATGACGTCATGGTCACGTGTCCCTTGTTGCACCACTCACCGGATGTGTCGTGTAATGACTTCTCGGACGGAAACATTATAAGGAAAGAGAGAACGATTGACGCCTACAGAGTGAAGTTGAGTTTATTCAGCATCTAAATCATGCCACTTGGAAAGAAGAAGACCTCAAGTAAGAGAAGTGTGGTTATTACAAGCTTGTACATGTTATCTATGGTCAAAACGTATTGTGACGAGACGTTTTTAAATGTCATTCACCCTTATTTCAGAGGTTGCAACTGGGGGTTATCCTAAGCAACAGACGACAGCCGTTTATCCCACACAACAGTACACAAATACAACCCCACCCACTGGCCCACCACCGCCTTACAATCCTACCCAGGTGAGAGTGGCATGAGTAATAGTGTGTGTGTGTGTGTGCGTGTGTGTGTGTGTAGTGCGTGTGTGTCTACGTGCGTGTGTGTGTGTGCGTTTGTACGTGTGTGTGTGTGTGTGTGTGTGTGTGTGTGTGTGTGTGTGTGCGTGTGTGTGTGTGCGTGTGTGTGTGTGTGTGTTTGTACATGATAGTGTTTGGATATTTTCTAATGTTCCTGAAACATTCATTGAGCACATGTGTCATTTTTTACAGTTACCAGTATTGTACCAATGGGTATGTGTGGGCGTGCTGTATCTTGAATTTTTAGTACTAAGAGCAGGACCATTTCATCCGCTGGCAGACGTCCGAGTTTAACCTGGCCACGCATACCTGGATGTCACATGTATTACTTGTTGCACTAGTTGTTCTTCCCCTGTTGTGTTACTGTTTGCTTCCATTTTTATTCCTGACAGCCCTATCAGCAGTATCCACAGCAACCGTATCCATACCAACAGTATCCACAGCAACCGTATCCACAGCAACCATATCCACAGCAACCACCACAGCAGCGGCCACCTCCGACTGCAGCAACAGTGGTGTTTGATCAAGGTGCCACTGCTGGACCGAATGGACAGATCAGTATTCCTGTGAGTAGTTATACAGTACATGCAGTGTGTGTGTGTGTGTTTGTGTGTGTGTGTGTTTGTGTGTGTGTGTGTGTGTGTGTGTGTGTGTGTGTGTGTGTGTGTGTGTGTGTGTGCGTCATGCCTGTGTGTAATCTTAGTTTCTGTCTTTCTCCTTATTTACATCTTGTTAATATTATTTTTGCTTATTTGGAAGGTGCTGATTTGTGTACATGTTGTCTGTGACTGGTGCTCACCATGTTAGGTATGCATGCATGACTACACACTGACATCTCACTCTTAACCTTCCTACCCAGCCCCCTCCCCCTGGGGTAGCCCCAACCACTGGGCAAGTGGCAGCCTCGCAGGGCCAATCTGTGGTCGGTAATTGGCAGAATAGAGACTTCCTG